>JAWNLK010000113.1:0-55000 GCA_035042385.1 Drosophila engyochracea
TTACTTCAAGAATACATATTTTCAACTTTTGATGCAGAATCAATATATATAAAAAGGGCTTCATAATGTTGAAAGAAATTCTAACTTTTGACAATTATTGGCGAAGATACAACCATTTGAATTTGGAAACAGAAACTTAAAACGTCAATTTCTCGAATTTACTTCAAGAATACATATTTTCAACTTTTGATGCAGAATCAATATATATAAAAAGGGCTTCATAATGTTGAAAGAAATTCTAACTTTTGACAATTATTGGCGAAGATACAACCGTTTGAATTTGGAAACAGAAACTTAAAACGTCAATTTCTCGAATTTACTTCAAGAAGACATATTTTCAACTTTTGATGCAGAATCAATATATATAAAAAGGGCTTCATAATGTTGAAAGAAATTCTAACTTTTGACAATTATTGGCGAAGATACAACCATTTGAATTTGGAAACAGAAACTTAAAACGTCAATTTCTCGAATTTACTTCAAGAAGACATATTTTCAACTTTTGATGCAGAATCAATATATATAAAAAGGGCTTCATAATGTTGAAAGAAATTCTAACTTTTGACAATTATTGGCGAAGATACAACCGTTTGAATTTGGAAACAGAAACTTAAAACGTCAATTTCTCGAAATTACTTCAAGAAGACATATTTTCAACTTTTGATGCAGAATCAATATATATAAAAAGGGCTTCATAATGTTGAAAGAAATTCTAACTTTTGACAATTATTGGCGAAGATACAACCATTTGAATTTGGAAACAGAAACTTAAAACGTCAATTTCTCGAATTTACTTCAAGAATACATATTTTCAACTTTTGATGCAGAATCAATATATATAAAAAGGGCTTCATAATGTTGAAAGAAATTCTAACTTTTGACAATTATTGGCGAAGATACAACCATCTGAAACTTAAAACTAAGACTCTCATACAATCCCTCCATGCCGTTAACTGAGTGAGTTCTTCCCTAGAGCGAATCATCAGAACTTACCACCAAGTGTCGTTAGTGATGTTGACCATGAGTGGAAGCGTGCAAGGGTGATTGTGCTTTTGAAGTCGCCCGATAGGGTCAGGAGCAATCCTCGTTCCTTTCGGGGCATCAGTCTCCTACCGGTGCTGGGTAAAGTGCTGGAAAGAGTCATGGTAGAAAGGCTTCAAGAGAGAGTGAGTAGCCAAATGTCTGATCGGCAATTTGGTTTTAGGAAGGGCAGGTGTGTGGAAGATGCGTGGAGATTTGTAAGCGACTCCGTTGAGTCCAGCAACTCCAGGCATATTCTAGGCATCTTTGTTGACTTTAAAGGGGCGTTCGACTACCTGAGTTGGCCGAGTGTGTTGGAGAGGTTGAGCGAATGTGGCTGCCGGGAATTGGCTATTTGGGAGAGCTATTTCTCTGGTAGACGAGCGTGTGCTGTAGGTCGGAATGAAAGCGTAAGTTTGAATGTTGTTCGTGGCTGCCCGCAGGGTTCCATCTGTGGTCCATTTATATGGAACCTGATGATGGATACCTTGCTATGGCAGCTCGAGCGTTTATGCAAGTGCTGTGCGTATGCGGACGACCTGCTCATTTTGGTTGAGGGGCAATCGCGAGCGGATGTGGAGGCAAGTGCGGCAACGTACTTGCAAGTTGTGCATGAGTGGGGTCTCAGTGTTGGCGTCAGTCTGGCAATGGACAAGACCGTGACAATGCTGCTTAAGGGCAGATTGTCGCGTAGTCGACCTCCATTGGTCAGGCTAAATGGCGTTAGCCTGAGGTATGTGCCGGAGGTGAAATACCTCGGCATTGTATTTGGCGAGAGGATGTGTTTCACTCCTCATATCGCATATGTGAAAGGGCGATTGCTTAGTTTGGTTGGACAAGTGCGTCGGATCTTAAGAAGTGACTGGGGCCTCAGCAGATCTGCTGCTCGCACCATATACAATGGTCTATTTGTTGCCTGTGCAACTTATGGATCGTCTGTGTGGTGTAAAGTAGTTTCGACTGTTGTAGGCAGAAAGAATGTGCTGGCTTGCCAGCGTGTGATGTTGTTAGGGTGTCTGCCTGTATGCCGCACTGTCTCCACGGAGGCAATGCAGGTATTGTTAGGAGTAGCCCCTCTGGACTTAGAGATCAGGCGTCGAAGCCTGAGCTATAAGATCAAGAGGCGGTTGCCGTTGCTGCAGAGTGAATGGTTAGCGGATAGGGATGTGGAGAGTTTAGGGCTTAGTGAGTGCAAGAAATTGCTAAATGAGTGTGTCCTGTCTGACTGGCAGGTCAGATGGGATACTAGCGAGAATGGGAGGGTCACTCACAGGTTTATTCGGGAGGTCACATTTGCTGTTGACCGTCCAGACTTCAGGCTTCACCTGAGTTTTGGATTTTTGTTGACGGGCCACGGGTCGCTGAATGCATTCTTGCATTCAAGACGACTCTGTGATAGCCCGGAATGCCCTTGTGGCTGGGAGGGAGAGACATGGGAACATGTCCTCTGTGAGTGCCCTTTGTATGCAGATCTGAGAGATCTAAGTGTGCTTGGGATAACGCGGGGTAGTGGTGGGTTTGACGTAAGTCAAGTACTCTCCACTTGTGAAGGGGTAAGGAGAATGAGTGAGTTTGCACGGGCTGCATTTGCCAGACGACGTCTCATACGTGGAGAAGTCGGGTGAATGTTGAATGAATGGTGGGGGTATGAATGTGGGGGTGCATGTATGGATCGCCGAGTTGCGTTCGGGGGTCACCAGTCCCGGCTTTATGGAGCAAAACTGGAAGTATCCTTGTGGTACGAGTTCTGACCGGAGGACTGATCCGGTACCACGGGCGTTTGGGGTGTTCAGGGGCGGTCTCGACCCTCGGCTCTCAGCGCTGTTGTTGGGGATATCAGCTGGCCGCCAAGCGGTCTGAATTCGTTCAGTTATGAATGCCGCTGTTTGCGGAAGAGGAAGGAATAGGCCTCGCTCCCCACAGTGAGAAAACCATGTCCATAAAGCATGGCGTATACTGTTCCATCTGCGATTTGGTGTTTACATCAATTCGCATTCTATTCCATACAGCGATATCTTTTGTTCTTTTTGGGTCACCAACCCGTAACTGTTTTGGAGTTAAAATTGGTAGTACCCATCATAATTGACGCTTAAATTAATTCCTGTGCTTTACACCGTGAAATTAAGCCATTCCGACAGGTGCTCACGTTAAACACATTGACTTTGTCTTCGTATACAGTTTTTACATTGGGGCTTATAGACATTCGCAGCACCACATCCATAACAAAATATGCGTCGATCGGACAAACAATTTTCCCAAATGTGACCTACTTCATCGCAATTCCAACATTTCAACTTCGCGTGAGCCATACGAACAGCTGCTAACTCACGTTCGGCGATATCGACATCTTCGTTTGCATCGTGGTCTGGGTCTTCTAGGACGTATACTTGACGGCGTTGAAAGTGTTTTGGCCGAGAACTATTTTCCGGGCGGCAATTAAGCTCAAAAGAGAGATTCTCACTCATTTGAACTAATCGTCGTTAATGTCCAACCGAATGAACCGGCTGATATAACAAATTTTCGCGCGTCTCCAGAAGCAAATTGTTTTTTAATATCTCTATCAACTCTTCTTCATGAATACGTAATGCAGATTTATCTATTAAAGAGGCCACAGCCTCGTAAAAGGATGAAAAGGATTCACCATGCTTCTGCTTACGGGATCTTATGAGTTCCATACTCATAAAATCCGAGCGATAATCCTTGTATTGCTGTCGGAGAGAAGACCAGACATCAGACCAGACAATCCGGTCGACTTGCTTATGGTATCTCCAATACCAATCTCGTGCTTTCCCAGCAAACAACACATGCATATGCTTGCATAAAGCAATAAAATCAATATCTAAAGTTTCATTAGTGAGAGATTTAACCCGATAGATGAACTCCTTGACTCCTAAGCCCTCAGCGGATCCATCCAAATGTAAATTCTACTTCGCGATTGTACATTGAAGAGCTTGTAGGAGACGGACTTGGATGTGTGGGCATAGCTTGAGCTTGTGTCTCAATGGGAGTCGAGCGCGCACTTCCATTTAGGGATGTCACTAACCGGATCACGGACTGTTCGATCATTTCTTGGATTACCACATAATCTACCTCGTTACTACGACGGGTAATGCCGGAACGAGTAGGAAGACCTCTTTTTCTATTCCCTGCAGTTTTCGCGAGAGGGGCGTCGGTTTGGTTAGTGCTATTACTAGCATCCAACGCTGAAGACTGTGGAGGACTCTCTTTATGCGTAGGCTCTTGGCCAACAGCAGAGGTAGTAGGCGGATCTGGAATTTGACTTAAGGATTTTGCCAAATTTCGGGTTGTTACCTTATGAGGAACAGGGGCTAACGGAGGGGCCATTTGTTTTGCTCTGTGCGAGCAATTTCCGACTACTAATTTCGCGTTTGGTAAAGTAATTGGCTCATTCCAAATATAGCAGACTGAATTTTGTTCTAGCCAGGATTCTAAACAGCGCTTATGGAAAAGATAATTGCAAGGTAACAGGTAACACGAATGTGTATTATTGATCCCCTGATTACATATCTTACACTGCACTTCCGCTTCCATGACTGTACGTGGGATATCTTGGGGACTACGTTCTAAATGCATTTTTTTTTCTACTTTATTATTTGATTATACGATTTGATTATTTAATATACGTATTCCTGGTTTTTGGACAGTGAATGGTAATATAAGAGAAGGACAACACAATTCTAAAACACTCTGGATCAGATGACAATTGATTTAAAGTTCCGGGTTATTTCAACAATAAATGGGAAGGCAATTAACTTGACTTGATCAAAATAACACATGAATTATTCGGCAATGAAAATTTTTTCAAGCGCCGTTAAATATTCTCTAACCATAGTTATGTTCTTTGGAGCAGACAATTATTCCCTCATTCTTGGTAAGAAAAAGTATATCTCATGGTATTGGTCAGTATCAGTATTGGTATCCGTGCTGAGCGGAATTACAACAATATTGAAATTGTTTAAGGCAGTATTTTCAAACCTAATCATAGGAAATAATGCCTTCTTCAAAAACATAGAAGACAAACAAGCAACAATTTTGAGAGCTTCACACTCGTGACCGACGATGTTGTAAGCGGTCACTATTTTGTTCACTTAACATGAGTTCATAGTCGGACTATCTAATACAGAATCCTCAGTATCGTAGGTTCATATATAACAAGAATTATTCCTCCATATGCGGAAGCCAGACTAAGCAAATCGAAACTTCGTCAACACCGGGGATACTGAAAATGGGAAAATGAAAAAAAATTTGTTTTTAACTCAACACAAGGGGGATTGTACAGCAACTTACAAGAACTCGCAACTTGCTAAAACTTCCGTCGAGCACGTCACAACGCGTTTTGCAAGTTACTCATACATTGCGGGATTTTAGTGGGGAACACTAACGTTAACTCTGAATTTTAAAGTCTTTAAACTCTTTCCGGTCGTGCCAGAGCCTTGCGGTACGGCCAGAGCCTTGCTGTAGGGCCAGAGCCTTACGGTAGTGCCCGACGTTGGGCGCCAAAAACTATAATGTTCAGACCAACTCTCGACCAGCGTTCGAGCGTATACGCTGTCAAATTTGGTAGTCGGGTACGTCCGACTGGCAAACGTTCTTTTTGTTTTTTTTTTCTTATCGGGAGAACGTTTATTTTTACTGAGGGACAAAGCGAGCGGAATCCTCTGGACCGCAGCTCTTTCGGGATGGGGTGGGTTGTTGCGTAATCTCAGTATGGACAACATAGTTTTATTTTTTTTGGATTCCGTCTACATCTAAACTACATGGGGAGACGATACTCCTCGAAGAGTTCGTTTGATTTCACAAATCCCACAAACGATTAATGGACTAGATCAATTCCCTTTATGGTGGGCTGTCATCTGTTCAGGGTGCCCTGAAAGGGGCGAGTTCTGTGGTGGTCGTCGACTCTCGCGTTCTATACCCTAACTCAACCATGATCATCAAAGCACAGTTAGTTGATGATCCCCTAAAAAAAACTTGTCCTAACTCATTATACTACCATGCCTCCCAGGAACGTTACGATTTTAGCACTTCATTATTATTTTTTTTTCGGGTTTATTCGTTTTCATTTATAAGCATTACGGGCACCTAGTGTTAGCCACATAATGGGATTTATTTAATTAATAAAAAAAAGTGACTTACAGATTAATTAACAATAAAAAAAATTGAATTAAGAAAAAAATCAATTCTAAAAATCAATAATTTGGAATATTAGATTTTAAAAAATGGTAATTAAAAAAATTAATTCCAAAAATTAATAATTTGATATGTTAAATTTACAAAATTTTAACTACAAAAAATTAATTCCAAAAAATCAATTAATTAACAAAATTTATAAAATGTTAAAAAAAAATAATTAATTGAAAATTAAGTTTGATAACATTTTAATTAAAAATTAATAATTAATTGAATTAATGGCAAAATCTAACATTAATTATAGAAATTAATACAAACTTCAAGGAAAACTATTAAAAAATTAATTTTAATTATTAAAAAAATTAATAGTACATGTGCACACGCGGTGCACACGCTTAAAAGAAAGTTACAGAATGTAGTTACTGGTAGAACTGTTCTTTTTTTTGTTCATTTATACCTCCGGTTTTTTTTTTGTATTGGTTTTTTTTCTATTAGATATTATTATATTTGGTTATTTTTTGTTTGTGGGCAAGAATAATAGTTAAACAATCAGGCAAATCAAATTAAGCTTGCGCTCATCTGACATGCTATCTTCTTTCGCCTACGTGTGGAGGTGATCACACGTGCAGAAAGCTTTCTCGGTACAGCATGTCAGATAAAGAATTTTTACACTTACTTGTGTCCAACGTTGGAAAGCTTTCCATCGATGCTTGTATATAAGGGGTGGTGTGTGTATGTGTTCGTTAGATGAGCTTTATATGTCTCTTCTGCTCTTCACTTATCTGATTTTTGCCTTTATTCATTTATTAATTTTTTCTGTTTTATTTATCTTGTCTTTTAACTTTTCTTTTTATTTTTTTAACATTTTTTTCTGCCCAACACTTCAAATAAAAGAAAAATAACTGATGATGGCCAATTTCTGGCCGGCAAGTAAGAGCTTTTGCTCTCACAACTACACCCACAACACGCACTTTAAGCTGCGTTTATGCTGCAGCGATTTGATTTGGTATAGATTCTGCATCTGCAGAATCTTTGAGGGGCAAGTACTTATAAGTAATTTGCAGGCTCAAATGACTTTTCGTTTTTGAGCACAAACAAAAATTTCGAAGCGAATTTGGCACAATAAAATTGGGATGCACTGATTTCAGCGCGTGTAAAGAAATCCAAACACAAAGCTTCGGCTCAAAGCTTTGCGGAAACACAGCTGGGCGCCCGTACTCCCGATGATAATTGTGTTCCAATTGGGAAGGGATGGCACGGCGAGGGGAGGGCGGCAAATTTAATTCCACTGGTCTTTGAATTGGTGGTCGCCCACCCCAACACACGTTTCGCTGGTGTGGGGTTGACTTGGACTTAAAACCAAAGTGCTAAGAAGGGGATATGGACTTTAGAATAATACACGGCAATTGCGGCAACTGCGGCACATACCTTATACATTTTTACAAGACAAAACTTGTTTGATCGCTGCCGCGATGGCCTCCAAGGTGGAGTTGTCTCGCTTTTTCTTCTGTTGGTGGTCGCGCAAATATATATGAATAATTAGAGGCGCGCGGATTTAACCTCTCACGTTTAGCCGTCGAGCTAACAGACGTGGAGCAAGCGGACTTCTTTGATAAAACCACGAGCCGAAAAGGCTGCAGCCTGCCTCTTTTATAAGCAGCAAAAACAAAAAAAGAGCTTTTCTTTTTCGAATTTTGAATTGCTGCTTCTTTCCTCGGGAGAGCCAAGTGACCGAGCTCAGCAACATTTCTATTAAGGTCACTGAAGGCTGGGTGCTACGAAGCTGACTCAAATTAACGGTCGTGAATATATGAGCGGCGATTTCAAAAAATATTTAGTAAGCAACGGCATCAAGAGGCAGCACTTTACACCCCAACAGAATGGTATAGCGGAGCGCTCGAATCGAACGCTGGTAGAAATGGCACAAAGCATGATTGCGCTGGTCTCAAGGAGAATTTCTGGGCAGAACCTATAAATACCGCGCCTTATCTGCGAAACCGCTCAGAGACATCTACACTGCAGGATATGACACCTTATGAGTCATGGTCAGGAGCGTTGAGTTCTGATCATGCCAGTGAATGGAGGGCATCGAAGCAGAAGGAGATAGACAGTCTACAAGTCAAAAAAAGGCAAGTGGCCTTATTTGTATGCCTGAGCACCCTAATATAGAAGGCAACTGCAAAGCTGATGAACTAGCCAGGAAAATCACCCTATTACCCCAATTTGTATGCTTCTGGCTACCTGCCAGCTCAAAATTAGATAAATGAATAGACTGACAAATGGCTAAATATCAACTAAGGTCGAATAGCACGCCAAACCTGCCCTAATTTAAATAGTAAACGCAATAAATAACTGCGTAGATTAAGCCGCACAAAGTGCTCTATAGTAATTCGTGCAATAACCGGCCAGTGGTTAGTAGGTGACCAGGCCAATAGGCTTCAAGCACTCTACAATGATTTCTGCAGAAGCCGTAGAGACGAATAGGAGATAGAATCTCCGGAACATTTTCTATGCTTCTTTCTTGAAGTTGCAAGAAAAATAAATACTGGGAAGTTACATCTTATGAAGCCTAAAACAGTTAGCAGATAGAATTGCGAAATTCATAAATGCAGCTGACTGGTATACCCTGTGATTCATACTCACATGATTGCATATAAAAAGAAGTGATACCCATACGGTATCACAACTGGCCAAAAATTGTGTAAGATATATGGTCTTATCGATTTACACTAAGAGGTGTATCGGTTTCAGGAGAGGGAGTGGGCGTTCCCATTTTCTATCGATATTTTACTCTAGCTTACAAATTGTGAAAAATATGCGCACTTCAGACTTCTAAGGAAAAGGTTCCTGGAGGCGGCGGCTGTGGGCGTAGTCAGAAAATCTATATGCCGATCTTTGAAGAAGGTTACTAGAAAGTTACCATCGATGTTTGGTGACTCTATCTTTAAAATTGTAGGATATGCGGATTTATAGATTTAGATTATCCGAAATATGGGCTTTGGCGATTATGTGTGGAAGTGTGGGCGTGGCCATACAAATTTGTTATCGGTTCTTAAAGGCGGCTACCAGTAACATACCTTCCAAATTTAATGGCTCCAACTCAAAATCTGCAGAGGATATAGCCATTTTAACATTATTAGGTGCGGTGATCTGGGGCGGCGGAGGTGAACGTGGTATATGCCCATCTTTGATGGGCACCAACAACAACCTACAAACCAAAGTTAGTGAATGTAACCTTAAAATTGTAGACGATATGTAGCTTTATCGATTTGCAAGTTTCAATTTGATCGATTTCCTAGCCCTCTAGTGGTCGTAGCGCCCCAAGTTTTGCATTTATTCTGACGCGGACAACGACCAGTATTTGTTTCGAGTTTAAACAGCAAATATCCAAACACTTTATTGACAGTTCAAAGAATGTATAATTTTGGTTTTGAATATTTCACAACTTTTGAAATTAATTAATCTTTTTAATTTTTTTGTTAAATAGTCTTAAGAAGTCCGCTTAATAGTAGAAAGATGAGAAAATAAGAAAGTCAATAATAAAATACTTTTTTTGCAAAAGAAATGAGAATATATGAATTTTTTCCTGTGTCCAAACACTTTATTGGCATACTGTACTATGATACCTTTGGTATTAAAGTACAAAGAGCGCAAGCCAAAGCCAAATTCGAACCCACAGCAGGAGCAGCTAAAAAGAACAAGAAGAAGCCATCAAAAGTGGGCGCCGCCAAGAAAAAGAGCGCTGAGAAAAGAAAGCAGATAAGACAAACGCAAAGGATAGCGCAAAGGATGCTTAGAGATCGGGTACAGTTAAGGCAAAGCGTATCACAGCAAAGGCAATGGCAAAGGCCAAGCGCTGCAGAGGCACAGACACCAAAGCCTAAGACACAAGTCACAAACCAAAGCAGGTAAAGGCAAAGCCAGCGACACTGAAAAAAAGTTCTGCTAAGAATCCGAGGGTAAATACTGCATAATAATAAAATATTTACTCAACAAACTCGTCATCAGAATAGAAGCGAATTTCTGAATTTTGAATTCGCCGTTTAAAAAAGCCCTCTTCAGGGTTACAATTGTATTTTTAAAGAGAGAAAAATATTTCAAGAATTGTTCAGTATCAGCTTTTGGCTTGTACAAGCTATATATAGCTTATGGTTATAATTCGTATACATATTGAGTAAGTATATTTATATTGTAAACTAATATTAAGTACGATTATTTATAATAAGACTAATTTAGTTTCTTTAACGAAACGATTAAGACGTAAATATGCTGTTTATTTTAAATTCATCATACATCAAGCTAAAATATCATTTGATTGTTGCTGATATGCTATCATATCAATATGACATGATATCAATAGAATAGAATATGTAAATTTATTTATTAAATTTCTTCACATGCCTGGCAAAAATATTTTGAATTATTTAAAAGGAAAGATTTGTGGCCCTGAAATGGTCCTTTTCCTGATTTTGGTTGCCATTTGTTTGCACTTGGTGACTACTTTGGTTCCCTCACTGACGGCGTGCTTAGCCAATTCTCCGGGCAGTAAATGCCGGTGTTAGGATGAACTTGCTGCAGCACTTTATAAAAGTAGATAGCAGCCATTACTTGTGTACTTGTACTTGTGTACTTGGCTACGGTTATGGAATACTTGGCCGCCAAAGTCTTGAAGATAGGTTAGGTTATCCTGCTCGTGATAACAAGAAAACTAGGATTACCCCTCGCTATCTGCAATTGGCCATCCGCAACGATAAGAGTTAAATTAACTGCTTCCGGAAAATAAGGCATAATTTATTTCCATGTACGTACATGTATGTAAAAACTCAAAAACAAAACATAATTTTCAAGACGACCACAAATATAGAAGAGATGTCATTTTTCATAGAATTATTTTTACTAGCCACTCGGTTGTGATATAATCTGAATCCAGTTTTTATACCCTGAACACATTAAAAACGGGTAAAATAATAATAATAATAATACATATATTCTTGATCAGGGTCAACAGCCAAATCGATATAGCCAATGTCCGTCTGTCCGTTCGTCCGTCCGTCTGTATGAACACGCAGATCTCAGAGACTATAAGAGCTTGAGACTTCAAATTTGGAATATTGGTTTTCCTATACCAGGCGCAGATCAGGTTTGCTTTATTTGTTCGATAACTGCCTCCGTTTTTTGATTATCGATGTATTTAAATTTCCGATAGCAATAAATGCTAAAATTTTAAAGGCAGAATCTTCTAAATTACACAAAATATACATATGCATATTATTGATAAACTGCCCGAATTTCATTAAGATCGGATAATAAAGACCCTAGTTATTGTCGAAAATATATAATCATACTGATCTCATTTCTAACAGCAGCCGCTAGCATTTTCTGTATGCATAAATACGAGCGCATGTATGAGAAAAAGACGACATGATAATCGACGCGCGCGTCAATATGTCTTTGTGAGTATTCTGCAGACTTCCGTTGCGATTGCGTGTATGTATTTTTGTATATGCACGTGTTTGTTGCCAGTCAGCTAGGATCAGTTCGGGCTTGTGAATAAAAACATGCGCTGCTCGTTTATTTGACAATATAGTCTTAGAATATATTTAACAGCTGAGTTCAGGGTAAATCGTAGTCGAGCTCACTCGATTTCAGCACTCTTACTTGTTGTATTGTAGTTTTATTGCCAAATATCGTTTTAAAATATTTGTGTGGTATTCCTCACAGGAACTGAAGACTAAAAATAACTAAGGCAGCGCTTTTTATTCACAAGCCACAATTGAAATCACAAACGCGTGCATATGAGTACATACATACATACAAACAAATTGATGAAATGTGTCCAATTGGTCAATAATGTGTCAATGAATATTATATATCACTAAGAAGCAACTGCTCTTCAAATTGTGGCTTTTCATGCTATCGGAAATCTAAATGTATCGATATTTGAGAAACTGGGGCGGTTATCAATAAGAGAAGCAACCCTGATCTGCGCGAAGTATACGAGAACCTATATTCAAATTTTGAAGAGTCTATCCCCTTTTTATGGGGTCGGAATGTATAAATCGGCTATACCCTTTCTATCATGTTTTTAATTAACTATAAGAAAAGTACAGTTAGTGGCAAAATAATATCTACTAATTAATCGCTAAACTACTAATTATTCCTTGCATGAACCTTTTGAGACAATAGACTTTATTATACAATTACGAGTCCTGTACTTCCATCCTTAAGAACTCAATTTTAAGCCTCCTATCTCATGAATTTTTTTTTTTCGCATGTGCTTCTTAAATAATTCGAACTTCTTTTATTGGGATTACTGAGCTTTGCTTAATTTATGCAACAAATGTTAAACCAATTTACATTTAAATACCCCCAGAAATCTTTTAATTATTTCTTATTTTCTTATCATTTAAATTTAAATATTAAATTATAGCTTTTATTTACTTTAATTCATTTTTTCAATTTTGTATTTTTCTATATCGACTGATCCTGGTCTGAGAACTTGTGGGATGGTTCGGATGGGGCTGAGCTGAGGCCACCAGGCGGGTCGCGGGTTGCGGATAGCGAACGGCCTCCCCTCGGGGAGGTTAGCTGCGAATAATATGAGATTTCTCGTAAATAAGCAGTCCCGGACAAACAGCGGGTGCGATAATGTCGATCGTACCGACAAGGCGCTTGTGTTGCCGCCTTCCAAATTATAGCCTCACACATCACCCCCCCCATCTCCCCACATATCTGCCTACCACATCCTATCCCTTCATCTCACTCCGGGCCGGACTAAGGCGTCAGTCGAACCGTGCCGAGAGTCAGCCTGGCTGGGGGCCCGGATTAAAAACCAGCCCAGTCTCTAACGGTGAGCTCAGGCAAATGGCGACCGCCTGTTCTAATTTAGCCTTACCCGGGTATCGCGGATCTCTGCCCGGGCGGACACATTTTTCTCCGCAGCTCGTGGGATTCCATGAAGAAAGCAACTATGCACCAAAATACCGCAGGATCTCCCTGCGGAGCTTGTCGCAAGACAGTTGGAGGGTCATGCCCCTGATGGGGAACGACCCTCTCGTGTGGTAGACCATCCTCCACACCGTGCTGCTCCAGCAACAAATAGGAGAGTGCCACAGGCACAAGGAGCTCCAGTTGTGGGGCATGGGAGACCGATGGCTGGTACACCCAGACCACCGCTCCCAGCACCGAACGCCGCGAGGCAAGGCGCCCAGCGCCCAAAAAGGAAGGGGGAGCACCTGCCACCAAGGGGTCAACCCGGTGGGCTGGATGATCCTAACCGGAGGAATCTCTGCGGTTCAAGGGTCAAATGGTACCTCCGGTACCTCCAGCAGGGACTCACCCCAGATGTAGCCCTGAAAAAGGCCAAAGAGCCCAGGGAGGAGATCGCAGCACCTACGTCAGCTCCGAAAAGATGTAGCAGCAATCTCACACCACCGGTGGCCACCCCCAAGAGGATGTGCCCGGAGGTTGTGGGCGCTGCACGCGGCTCGGTAGCGGCAAAGGTGCCGAAAAATAGTGGGGCAGGAAATTTGGACCTGCGCCCAAGTACATCGCGTGCAGTGGCCACGAGGCCCAGCTCGTCAACACCCACCGAGCCTCGCCTGTCCTACGCAGACATGGCAAAAAAGGTGAAGGTGGCCGTGGTGCCCGTGGATTTCCCACGGGTTATGCTCAATCACGGAGATCTATCTGTGTTGGAAGAGGCCGTCGTTGACGAAATCATTGCGTCCGATGGAGATATCGTGGTCTCATTCGTGGGCATTCACTTCCGGGTTGGATTCCTGGTAATTGAATGCTTCGATGAGGCCTCGGCCGATTGGCTGAGGACCGCAGCGCCGAAGCTACGATCATGGAAGGGCGTGCCCCTTGAGTGCAAGGTGGGGGACGACATACCGTCGCCCCACTGCATCACGCTGTACTGTCCCAGGAGTGCAGATCGGTCTACCGAGTCCCTGTTGGTTCTCTTGAGAAGCCAAAACAGGATCGAGACCGATACCTGGAAGGTGATCTCCAGGAGAAACGAGGGAGGAGGAGCGCTCCTGGTGATTGGGATAGATGAGCTATCCAGAAACATAATTGTGGAGAAGGGACACCAGGTCTTCTTCCGTTACGGGACCATCCCCGTAAGTGGACTGAAGTCAAAGAAGACTAAAGAAAAGCCTCAACCTGCTCCAACGGGCAAGGAAGATGTCTCAGTGGGCAACATCACCACTTCAGACACTCCTGCCCCGGAGCAGGGCAGTCCGACTGCGCAGCCCACCGATCCGTCGGAGGACCTCGCTGACGACGAAGAACTGGCAGACGTGACGCTCTGCCAGGAGGAGGGGCTGCGGGACGACGACATCCCCATGTCCTCGCAGGAACTGGAGGAGGAGCTGCAGGATGCAGCTGCAGCTGACGCCGCTATGGCGAACAGCGGTGACGGGGACGGCTCCGGGCCCCATTCGCCGTGTCAGCTGGAGCCTCCCCAGAAGTAGATGTCAAGGGGCATCAACACAGGGCTGGCTCAGGTGAACATCCATCGAGCTAAGGCAGCCTCGGCGGTCTTGGCGAGGATGTTCACCAACAAACACCTTGAGCTGGCCCTGGTACAGGAGCCGTGGGTGAACAACGGCATCAAGGGCCTGTTCACAGCCGACTCAAAGGTAATCTGGGATCGGAGAGATCCAACACCCAGAGCCTGTATTATGGTAAGGAAAAGTATTAACTTTACTATCCTTTCAGAATTCCTGACTAGAGACTGCGTTCCCATACTGGTGTACACCAAGGGCAGCGCGGTCTCTATGGTCATCGCGTCTGCATACTTCGCAGGGGATGCACCCTGCCCACCACCAGAGGTTGAGAAGCTGGTGGAGTATTGCAGGAGGGAGAAGATGCCGGTGCTCATCGGATGCGATGCCAATGCGCACCATACTATATGGGGTAGTAGTGACATCAATTTAAGGGGTGAGTGCCTAACTGATTTTATTTTTAAACATAATCTAGAACTAGGGAATGTCGGATCTGCACCGACATTTGTCACCAGGATCAGGGAAGAGGTACTAGACATCACCCTGATCAGTCGATCCCTAAAGCCTCACCTTAGGGACTGGCATGTTTCCCGAGAGGAATCCATGTCTGATCATAGGACTATCCTATTTAATTTAAAATTAAATACGGATAGTAGTACACCAGGTCGCAACCCCAGGAAAACCAACTGGGAAGGCTTCAAGTCGACCCTAGGTCTTGCCCTAGCCAACGGGCCATCTGGTATACCCAAAAGGCCGCTAGAGCTGGACAGGGCTGTTGGTGACCTCAATAAATGCATAACTAAGGCATTTGAGGATAACTGCCCAGTGGGGAAAAAGCATATGCAAAAAGACGCCCCATGGTGGAACGGCAGCCTGGAAAGGCTGCGCGTGACCACACGTCGACTCTTCAATAAAGCAAAGAGAGACGGTATTTGGGAGCAGTACCGTGAAAGCCTGACCTCCTATAATAAGGAGATAAGGAAGGCCAAACGGAAGAATTACAGAAACTTCTGCGAAAGCATAGTTAGCACGAGCGAGGGCGCCAGGCTCCATAGAGCACTGGCGAAACGAGCGCCTGATGCTAACTTAGCACTGAAGCGTGAGGACAACTCCTACACGAGCGGTAATTTACAGAAATTACTATTACTTTTCGAGACTCACTTCCCAGGAAGTACACCACTGCAGGAAATGACTATCGAAAGGGAAAGCAGATATAGGCCGTCAACTGACGACTGGGCATGCGCCAAGTCGACGGTTACTAGGGAGAAACTTAATTGGGCAATTGGTACATTCCAGCCCTTTAAGTCCCCTGGAACGGACGGCATATCGCCAGCCTTCCTTCAGACGGGACAGGAAATTCTCCTCTCCCGCATCAGGAAAGCATTAGTAAGTAGCCTAGCCCTCGGATATATACCGGGTGCATGGAGGAGAGCTAGGGTAGTCTTCATCCCCAAGGCAGGGAAGAAGGACATTACCAGCCCAAAGTCTTTCAGACCCATCAGCTTAACATCGTTCTTATTGAAAACGTTAGAAAAGCTGGTGGACTACAAACTCAGAAGCACTTTGCTTAAGCAAAGGCCGCTGCACCCAACGCAGCATGCATACAGAGTAGGCAGGTCCACGGACACAGCACTTTATCAGCTGCAACGTACCTTGAGTGCGGCAATTGATAATAAGGAGGTAGCACTGTGCGCCTTCTTAGATATAGAAGGTGCTTTTGATAACACATCTCACGATGCAATCAATGCTACCCTCGTAAGAAGAGGCCTGGACCATACTACCAGCAGATGGATACTTGCACTGCTACGGTCCAGACAAGCCACGGCATCAATTTATGATAGCTCTGTAACAGTCCTAACCACCAAAGGCTGTCCCCAAGGAGGGGTGTTGTCTCCGCTACTTTGGAGTCTGTTAGTAGACGAACTATTGAACAGACTTACCAACAGTGGTATTCAATGTCAAGGATATGCCGATGATATTGTTATCATAGCGCGAGGAAAATTCGAAGAATCACTCTGCGACATAGTCCAGTCAGGACTAAGGATAACGCATGACTGGTGTAGGGAGGTTGGACTCAACCTAAACCCTACGAAAACAGTCCTCGTCCCCTTTACCAGACGACATAAGTTGCAGAGGATGAGGCAAATATGGCTCTCAGGGACCCTACTAGGAATGAGTAGGGAGGTCAAATACCTGGGAGTCACTTTCGACAGCAGGCTTACCTTTGGCACCCATGTGCAAAACACGATATTAAAGTGCTCCAGGGCGCTTTATACATGTCGTAGTTTTGCTGGCAAATCATGGGGTACATCACCAAAGATATTAAGATGGCTGTACCTAATGGTAGTAAGACCCATGTTAACCTATGGAGTGGTAGCATGGGGTGACAGGGCACGGATTATCACCGTGAAGAAACAACTACGAAAGTTGCAAAGGATGGCCTGCGTATGCATGACAGGAGCTATGCGCACCTGCCCAACAATGGCCCTTGAAGCCTTAATGGAGCTAACACCACTCCACCATATTATAAGGCTCAAGAAGAAAGCAACGCTTTTAAGGATATCGGCAGAAGGAGTTGGGGGCAACCATATCCTAAGCCATAAAGATGCCCAACTCCTCTCAAACGAACTGCCCCTGCTGATGCAACCCAGGGACGAAATGGTAGCCGAATATATATTCGAGCGAAATTTCACAGTTCGTATGAGCAGTAAAAGGGAATGGACAACTTTAGATGAAGTCCATCCCATGAAACCGCACACCATAAAATGGTACACCGATGGCTCACTCACGAATCAGGGCACTGGTCTTGGAGTGGTGGGTCCCCGGGTATTGTACCATGAATCCCTGGGAACACACACCAGCATATTTCAGGCTGAGGTGTGTGCGATAGGGAGATGTGCGGATTTCAACATAGAACGTAACTATCGGAATACGGATATATCCATCCTATCCGATAGTCAAGCAGCATTAAATGCTATAATGGGGACTAAGATTACATCGAGATTAGTCCATGAAGTTCGCTCGAAGCTAGACCTACTCGGGACTCACAACAGGCTCACCCTACGATGGGTCCCGGGTCACAGGGACATAGCGGGAAACGAAGCGGCTGATAAGCAAGCAAGAATGGGGGCAGGAAGGCCCCTAACAGGACCAGAACCGTATTGTGGCATAGGAAGGCACACTATACGACTGGAACTAAGAAACGAGGAGAGACAAAGACGGCAACAGAGCTGGTCAGAGGCAGTAGGACTCCGACAGGCCAGATGTCTCCTAGGTGGTTACAATCTTGTACGTTTTAAACAGATTATAACCATGGGAAAGAATAGCCTTAGAATACTCACCAGTCTATTGACAGGACACTGTAGACTAAGGAGTCACCTAACAAAATTGGGTATATATAGCAGCGATCTCTGCAGGTTTTGTGAAAGAGAGGAGGAATCCTCGATGCACATCCTGGCAGAATGTGTCGCCTTAATGAGAAGAAGAAGCAGCATCCTAGGAGCGCATGTCTTGAATTACAAAGACATAGTAGACCTCAACCCATCAAAGATCCTCACGTTTGTAAGGGAGTTGGGGCTGATGGAAGAGCTATAGGCTCAGAAGGGGGCACAATAGATCGAACAGGTCGCGGTGCAGTTTCCCCTCAATAATAATAATAATAATATCGACTGATATTAGTTGACATTAAATAAATAAATAGACAGAATAATACTGCTTATACTATGCGATAAAAGCAATTATTAAGCGTATGGCATTTGCCAATGACTATACTAAACTGAATACACCGGTTCCGATCACCAAAATGAGGCATCGTCGGGCGCAGTTAGCACTTACCCTTTTTTTATTCTCTGATACCAAAGGTGTCATATATTGTATATTGCTAGGAAGGAAGCCGATCCCATAAGCGATTTATATACATGTACTTATATTATTGATCGTCGTTGTCTGTCTTTTCGGTCTTCAGACTATAGGAGGTAAATAATTTAAGTTTAAAAATGTTCGTATACTACACTCAGATAACTTATCGATGACTCAACCAGTTTCCTGAATATCAATACCATTATATTAACAAAATCAATAATTTAAACAATGTTTAAAATATTTCTTATCCGAAAAATTTATATTATTTTGATCAATGGTAAGAAGATGTTGGCAAAAATTCTTCAACTGAACCGGGTGCCGATTGGTAATAGCATTATAGTGGTCCTGCAAGGTACCGATGCTAGCTAAGACTCGTGCCCTGAACCTCGGACATGAACTGTTTCCATAGTCTTGTTCCTGGGAAAGGACCGAGCCATGGTTCGAGGTAATGGGCCGGACTAAGTTGTAATGCGACCCGTGCCGATAGTCAGCCAGGCTGTGGGCACACAAATAGCTCAGTCTTCTACGGAGCATATCGGATACCTGGTGACCTCCGATATTAATCAGCCTTACCTGCACATCGCGGATCTCTGTGCATGTGGACATTCCTTTCTCCGCAACTCGTGGGAATCACAATGCATTCCAATTCTATTTAAAAAAAATTCAAAAAGAGTCCGTTACTCTCACAAAACCGGCAGGGAGCAATTCCAGACATGTAGCGGAGGCAGTGGCTCGTAAGCTGACCAAAGCGGCAACACGACAAAAGTGGCGGAAAAGCCTGTTTCTCAAGCCAGTGGTGAGGGTGCTAAGAACCCCGATCCATCCGACTCCGTGGTAGGAAGGCAAAGCACTTGTGCAGCCAACCTGCCAGCCGGAGCGGGTGCAAAGGGCGAACTACCAACTACCAGCGCTACAGCTAAAAGGTTCACATACGCCGAGTGGCAGAACGCAAACATAGTGGCTAACACGCCAGCCGAATGGCAGAATAAGGTGGTGTGGGCCAGGAAGGTGCTGCCAAGCTTTTGCGAGGCTCCACCCACTAAAAAGCAGAGCCAGGCAAAACGGCAACGCTCGCAGGAAGCCCATGGACCCATTGCAAAGCGGGCCAAGGTGCAACAGGGAAGGTCCTTTGCTGAAATTGCCAAGGAAAGTGGGTGGAAGGAGCCCTTGCTGTCCACTGCTTGAAAATGCTGAGCAAGGTTCGTGGGCCACTACCGGTATTTAGAGATGCCGGGTGGTACCAGGGTAACACAAAGGTCATCGCCTGCCAGGATACTCGCTCGGTAGAGCTTTATAAAGCTGCCGTAGCAGAGATCGGCGAGGTCTACCCTGGGGCGAAGCTGGTCGCTGTCGACTGGAGCGAAGTCCCGAGTAGACCTCGCGCACGCATCTGGATCCCGGCCTCTTTAAAAGAACCGGACAAGGTGCTAAGCCTATTGCAGTTATGCAACCCCTCTCTTCCCACCCATGATTGGAGGGTGGTGAAGATTAAGGCCACCGTTGGGCCTACCAACCAGGCAGTGCTGATCCTCAACAAGGAATCGCTGGCCCCCATCGAAGCCGCCAAAGGCGAGCTCAATTTTGGCTTCGGCTCCATTACCGTTAAGGTATACTAATCGAATGCGCTGGCCGGAGGAGACCCTGTTGTCTGTATCAAGATGGCTGATCAGGGCCATCCTGCGGAGATCGGAGCAACCGATGAGGAGCTGGAGCCCGGTTACATGTCGGATATGTCGACTCTGATTCGGGGCCTTGAGGCCTTGTGTCACGAGTTAGACGAGAATGACAGCAAAAACACGGTGGTCAGGGTGGAGTCTCCGGATGTCCTTCACCACAGTAAAGCAGCATCCGCTGCTCTGATGCTAATGGTAATAAAGAGTATAAGCTTTTAGTAGCTGGAAATGAAGGTAAAAAACGCAACTGCATCCTCGCGAAAAAACATCTAAGTATTTTTCTGCTTCATAATTTTAGCAATGCCGAGAACACAGCGGTAAGCCTGGAGCACCAGTCAGCTTCGGTAAGGCTACTGTCTGCCTATATGGCCTACGATAGCGCCGGCCCGCTACCAGACGAGATAAGAAGATCCCTCGTCCAGGAGTGCGAGAAGCACAGGATTGGCCTAGTTATAGGCTGCGACGCCAATGCTCACCACACTCAGTGAGGGAGCACGGAAACAAATCCGAGGGGTGAGTCAATCGTGTCCTTCATCCTTAATACTAACTCATTATTGAAAATAGGCGAGAGGTCATTGATTTGACCCTCATCTCACAATCTATGAGTGACCAGCTAACAAGTTGGAGAGTGTCTGATGACCACTCCTTCTCTGATCACAGGTACATAGAATTCGAGCTTCTTGCGAGCCATCCAGAACCAGTTCACATCACAAATCAGAAGAAGACGAACTGGGAAATCTTCAAAGCTAAGCTTGACCGAACCCTTTCGGAACACCCACCAAAAGGTCCGAACAATTTAGCTCATCTCTGCAATCTCACAGAGACTTTCAGTACAGCGTGTAACAAGGCTTCAGCCTGCCCTATCAGTAAGCCAGTGCTCAAGAAGAAACCACCATGGTGGACACCTCAACTGTCCTTCGACAAAGTTGCAGATCTCTCTTCAATGCGGCGAAAGCGCAAAATAACGACCTGCAATGGTCAAATTACAAATTAAGTCTGGCTGAATACAAAAATACCACCAGACGGGAAAAAAGGAAATCTTGGAGAGATTTCTACACAGATATTGATTCAACTACTGAAGCTACAAGGCTTAGAAAAGTTTTATCAAAAATCACACCGACAGAAGGCTTTGGAGGCACGACTGCAGGAGAAAATCCCTTGATCCCATTCGGTATCACAACGGGCCAAATATGGCCTAAGTGTGTCAGCCCATCGGGCTGACAGCCGATATAACCTAACCTAACCTAAGAAGATGTTATGCCTTGCCTGTCGAAAGCACCAATATATCGCTCAGCCAGCTAGCTATCGGCTCAGAGGTAGTTCGACCGCGATATATTGGGCGGTAATTTAAGAAAAAATTTGTATTCTTTTATAAATAAAAGAAAACAACAAATATTTCCATCAAACCAGTCCGCTCGCTGCTGTGTTGGCTGTGTGGATGTTGTACAGCCTGCGTGTCCCTCCCTTCCTAATGGTTCCTCCGCTGAATTTCCTGGAGAAATTCCCTTTCGCAATTATTCCTTTCTCGCTTGTTTCTTATTCCCTCATATCTCACCCGATCACATTAATTTACCACCTCATATTCATTTGTTTCAGACTATTTAATTTACAAATCATGTGATACATGTGACAGTGATTCCTAACATTTTGTTGGCCAACACTAAATTCGATTATACATGTAGTACAATGTTATATATCTACTTAATTTAAAGCTTACAAAATATTTATGATTTTTCTTCTTTTTTTTCTTTATCGGCTTCAAAAGTGTGCATCACTGAGTGACAAAATGAGCATCACTATTGCATTGGCTAGGGCCGATCAGCTGTCTTTGACTCAATCCGCCGCTATTAATTAGGCGGGAACAAACTCACTGATGTGCTGGTATAATTCGAGTCGTCTTTGGGTTTCCGGGCTTCCCCTTCCTTATTCCTGATTCCAGTTGTCCCTGGCGATTTCCTCCGTGGTGGCGGCGATGGATAGATTCGCCTGTTGCTGCCGCCGGTTTGTTTGTTTTTATTTATTTATTTTTTTTACTTTTGTGTTTTATATTTATTTATTTTATATTATTTTTTTAATATATAATTACTTCATAATTTAATTATAACTAATTTATTAAAATTTTTCATTTTTAAATCAATTTTTCCGATTAATCCGATTCTTGAAATCACTTCGCACGAAGTTCCATTTGAAAACTTCTATGAAACTATGTTATTAGTCGGTTTGTCCTAATGGGGCAGCTCCGGCCAGCCATAACATACTGCCATAACGCCGACTGTACAATAACACAACACTAAACAAATCTACACATCACTATTAAACAGCTGATTTAACGGACAGTGGCAACAATTACTTAAAACAAAAAAATACGTTAACTTCAACGTCCAACGGTTTCCTCGCTGTTATTGCCGTAGCGCTCCCGCAGTTCCGGTGGGGCGAAATCATATAGTTAATGCCCCACCCGTTTAATATCAAAGATCACATCTTATCCCAAGAACATTTTTGGTCCCCTCCCCTCCATTTACAAAACTTAAGCCGTCATTTTAACTGACTACGTATATTTAATGTTCATAGCTTACGGCTAACATTTTATGCTCAGACTTATTAGTATATATAGGTATTACCCTAAATTTAATTTAAACGAACGAGACCTGACAAATCTTTATTCGACCTTCTACGCCTTCACAATTGCCGTACTTTGCGCAGTACTGTTTTGGGGCTTAAAGCCTTTTACATAACCTATATACAAAAATTAAGTTATTTTATATATATATATATTTTTTTTTTAACATGAAGGTGAGTTTTCAGATAATTGGGGGACAACCTTAAGTACCCTACGAAGCTCCCGGGATAAATGTGAGGGTATCCAATCCCAGAAATTGTATGCCAAAGGAAAGAAAAATATTGGCACCAAATAATCAAATAGCATTTGCCACGTAGAAAACCAACATATAGAGATGTCTCGGTGACGATTAAAGCTTAAAGCCGGAATGAGTTATTTGCCCAGCGCAAATAATAAAATAACTTAATCGATGGGCCTCAAGGTAATAAATTTTAGCCGTACTAATAAACTAATAATTAAATAGATTACGACAAACAAACAAATATAAATACATAAACTAGAATCTATAAATATAGCCAACAAAAAAGTTACGCATCACTGTCGACGGCTGCGCATCACTGGTGTAACACGGATCAGCTGTGCGAGAGGTGCGTTAGGCCTGCGCACTGTTGACAGATACAATTTTCCTTCCGCCGTGATTTTATTGGAACGGACTCACGATTTTGTTGGATGGTTCCGATCTCTCTCTCCCCTCGTCCTGCTCTTCCTTGTCGCCGTTGGTTCCGGATGGTGGCCTGCTCCTGGTAGCCTTCTCCAGGTGTGGATGTCACTTTAATCGGTTTATGTTTAAATTTAGATTTTTGGTGTCTTTGTCGCCGGTTTTTGATTGTGGCTTGACGCAGGGGCGGATTTTATTAAACTTGACGGGTGTGCATTTCGGCGTTTTTACTTAAATATTTAAACTTTTGCCGCCGGTTGGTTTTATACACTTTGCAGGTTTGTATTTTCGGTCTTTAAATTCTTCTTTATTATTTGAATTTGTTGCCGTCGGTGGGTTTTATTAAATATTGTATGTTTGTACTTTCGGCATATAATTAGAATTTAGTCCCGATATTCGTCTTTTTTTTTAGTTCACTTTTTTCCACCAAAAAAAAAAAAGAATGTTTACTCCCGCGCTTTGCGCTCCTTCGTACTCCTTTCTTCTCGCCGCTGACTTTCAACTGTCCACCAAAAAATCAGATCATTGGCCTTTTTATTCCATCTTTTGCTCGCCGCTCGGATAATATTCTACCCTCTCCCTTTCTTGAGCGCGCGAACTCCCTCTCTCTTTCCAAAAAAAACTTCCTCTCCCTCTACTCTCTTAAGATTCAGATCTGTGGGTTACCACCTGTTGGCAACTCCAACTATCGATGTCACGCCGCCTGCCGCAACAACCACTATGTTTCTGAGTGGCTTTCCCGCGTTTTTAAATTATAATTCTTAGCCGCTCTGTCATATGCTCTATGCAGATTCTTCTGGACTTCTTGCCGGGTGATTTGTTGCTGATCTTGCCTGGAAAGATGTTGGACATCCGTTAAGGCTCCTAGTTTGCGAGCGAGTTTGTAATCCTTTTCGCTTGTAAACATATGCTATGGTGAATAGCGCTTCGAGCCGCACCCTGGATGTCGGGCAGTCTCTCGTCCCAACGTGTGTGATCGTCTCCAACATATATCCTTATCGCCGCTAGGATAGTTTGGCTGACCCTTTCCGCTGCGTTTGCCTGTGGTGCGTAATTTCCAGATCGCATCTCCTCTGATGTGAACTGTCTGCCGTTATCCGTATGAACGACTTCTGGAGCCCCAAACATGGAAAATATCTCGCTGTGTAGAAATCGGATCGCCGCCTTTGCCGTCGCTTTTGTCTTTGCCTTCAACCAAATGAACTTTGACATATGATCAAGGACTACCAGAATGACTACATTACCACTTCGCGACCTTAGATATGGTCCCAAGAAATCCATATATACTTTTTGCATGGGTCTATCCTTCATTGTCTCTCGTCCCAGGACTGTTCTGCGTCGAGTGTTTGGTCTCCTAACACGTGTCGCAGTTCGCAATGTAAGCCTTCACTTGCATTGCCATTCTCGGCCAGAAATACATTTGTTTGAGCCTACCTATAGTCCTTGCGCATCCACCATGCATATTCGCATCGCCTTCATGTGCCTCTTTAATTAGGGTGCCCGTTAGCACTTCGGGAATCCATAGTTTCCAATGGAACTTTTCCATATCTGGCTGAATAAATAGGATGGCTCTAATACCTATATGACTTGCATAGCACTGTATAAAAAATGGCTTTTTCTTTTCAGCTCCAGATCCACTTTATCGGCAACGTGGCTCGGCCTTTTCCCCGGCTCACGGACCAGCTAAGCTTCACTTTCACTACTAATGACACTTGAAAGATGTTCTTTAACCAAATCGGCAGGACTACTGTTTGTGGCAGCGATGGACTCAGCATAGTAGGATGCTCATCCATGGTCCGACTAAACATTCCTCCTACTTGTTGGCTAATTCAATATATGGAAAATTGTAATATTGTTAATACTCAGAAATTCAAGTGTACACTCTCCTGACTATTTTAATTTATTATCTATTCATTTTTATTTCTTTCATGCATGCGTCATTTGTTGATACAAATGTGCTTCGCGGTGTAGTTTAAGCAGGGTGAAATTTGTTCTTATAATGTCAGCCCAGTTTTTTCATTTGGGCGCCATTTGTTACGCCTTGCCTATCGAAAGCACCAATATATCGCTCAGCCGGCTAGCTATCAACTCCGGGGTAGTTCGACCGCGATATATTGGGCGGTAAGTTAAGAAAAAATTTGTATTTTTTTATAAATAAAAAAAAAACGACAAATATTTCCATCAAACCAGTCCGCTGCTGTGTTGGCTGTGTGGATGTTGTACAGCCTGCGTGTCCCTCCCTTCCTAATGGTTCCTCCGCTGAATTTCCTGGAAAAATTCCCTTTCGCAATTATTCCTTTCTCGCTTGTTTCTTATTCCCCCATATCTCACCCGATCACATTAATTTACCACCTCATATTCATTTGTTTCAGACTATTTAATTTACAAATCATGTGATACATGTGACTTACAAAATATTTATGATTTTTCTTCTTTTTTTTCTTTATCGGCTTCAAAAGTGTGCATCACTGAGTGACAAAATGAGCATCACTATTGCATTGGCTAGGGCCGATCAGCTGTCTTTGACTCAATCCGCCGCTATTAATTAGGCGGGAACAAACTCACTGATGTGCTGGTATAATTCGAGTCGTCTTTGGGTTTCCGGGCTTCCCCTTCCTTATTCCTGATTCCAGTTGTCCCTGGCGATTTCCTCCGTGGTGGCGGCGATGGATAGATTCGCCTGTTGCTGCCGCCGGTTTGTTTGTTTTTATTTATTTATTTTTTTTACTTTTGTGTTTTATATTTATTTATTTTATATTATTATTTTTTTTAATATATAATTACTTCATAGTTTATTTATAACTAATTTATTTAAATTTTTCATGCGCATGCGGTCCCTTCTCTATTTCTTCCTCCATTTCTTTTTTTTCTATCCTCTCTTTTTTCTCCTGAAGATGGTCCTCCATTATAAACTGAAGAATAAAAAAAACTAAGGCAGCGCTTTTTATTCACAAGCCACAACTGAAATCACAAACGCGTGCATATGAATACATACATACAAACAAATTGATTAAATTTGTCCAATAATGCGTCAATGAATATTATATATCACTAAGAAGCAACTGCTCTTCAAATTGTGGCTTTTCATGCTATCGGAAATCTAAATATATTGATATTTGAGAAACTGGGGCGGTTATCAAGAAGAGAAGCAACCCTGATCTGCGCGAAGTATACGAGAACCTATATTCAAATTTTGAAGTATCTATCCCCTTTTTATGGGGTCGGAATGTACAAATCGGATATACCCTTTCTATCATGTTTTTTATTAACTGTAAGAAAAGTACAGTTAGTGGC
This sequence comes from Drosophila engyochracea, assembly GCA_035042385.1. Taxonomy (NCBI): domain Eukaryota; kingdom Metazoa; phylum Arthropoda; class Insecta; order Diptera; family Drosophilidae; genus Drosophila; species Drosophila engyochracea. The sequence goes on from JAWNLK010000113.1 coordinate 26,788, forward strand.
AATATAATATCTACTAATTAATCGCTAAACTATTAATTATTCCTTGCATAAACCTTTTGAGACAATAGACTTTATCATGCAATGTATATATGTATTATTGATCGTCGTTTGTCTGTCTATTCGGTTGTCAGACTATAGGAGGTAAACATTTTACGTTTAAAAATGTTCGTATACTACGCTCAGATAACTTATCGATGACTCAACCAGTTTCATGAATGTCAATACCATTAGATTAACAAAATCAATAAAATAAACAATGTTTAAAATATTTCTTATCAGAAAAATGTATATAATTTTGATCAATGGTAAGAAGATTAACACCAAAAGAAATATGAGTTTTACGCACGTTCGTTCACAGATTCGACAAATTTAAATATCCATATTTTTTCGAGTCTGCACCCTAGTATTTAATTACTCTAAATACTTAAAAATTATACTTAGAAATTTGCAACCTCTCTGACATCTGTACTGACTTCAGCAAAACGACTGAGATAGGTCAAGCTTCGACAAGATAGTAATTAGTAAAATGCATTCTTAAAATAGATAACATATAGTGATCTTAGTTTACAAATTGTATATGGCATGAAATGACGTGTGCATAACAATTTGAACACTTTGTCGCAAGTGCCAAGTTTGCAAAATTTTCAGTATTGATATCGCCTTAAGTGAAACCATCATTAACATTATATGTTTGTACTAATATTTAATGCGTAGAATAATATATAAAAATTTGTAGTATTATAGCTGTTGGATATCGATGAAAACAATATCAGTCCAATTTCCGATATTTCTCTCTCTCTCAAACTTTAATATACGTTGACAAACTAAAGACTTTGCAGATACATTATTCATTTTTCATGCTAACAATTAGTTCTTATCATATAAACACCTAATTTAACAACACATTCTTAAAACTTAAACGGTTCCTCGTCGAAATCAATATCATATAAGACTGGCGGCAGCATGACCTCAAATACTTCAGCAGACTTCTCCACAGATTCACTTAGCTTATGTTCCAAAGACTTAAGTGCAAATTCATCCTGGTCCAAGTTGGGATAAGCGGGCACATCTGGCACCCTAAGATCATCCTCATCGAGTGTATTGTTTAGAAGTTTATCGATAAGTGCCTCACTTAGCAATGGTTCCATCAAATTTTGTGAAATTGCTAAATAAAAAAAATGAAAATATTTGTTATATATTATATACAAGTGTGTTTATTTAGTTTTCGATTGAATAATAATTTTTGGTGACTCTAAAACTGCCTTTTTTTAAATGAATTTTTAAAATGGAAAAGCTATAGATTGTGTGAAAGATTTAGATAGAATATTCAATTTATAATTTGCTTGTTATGTGAAAAAGATTATTAATTAATCCAATTATGTTGAAAATATAAATGATTGTGTCGACATAAATAAATTTTGTTTATGATTTATTTAAGTTTAAAAAAATCGGAGCAAGCTGATTAAATATTATTTTATGAAAATATGTTATGAGTTATTGAATAAATAAATATTTTAAAATATTTCAGGAACCAAATTGTTGTAAAATCAAAACAATCGCATTTAACTTATACTGAAATAGTCTCAATTTCTCTGTACTATTGCCTAGTGTTTAAAATTATGAATAAGAGGTGATTTGTTAATTTGAAGAAGAAAAAAAACGGAGAAAAACTTACGTTTTTGGCAATTACGCAAACATTTCTGAGTTGGAAATTGCATGTAGTCAATCAGATCAAGGCTATCGTTGGGATCAGCGGATCTCACATAAAGATCATTGGCAGCATTTAATTCCGCTGCTTTCCACTGCCCCCCCTCAATTAACAGCCCAGCATCCCGCTTCTTCTGATGCTGCTCCTGCTGTCGTCGATGCTGCTTCTGCAGTGTTTCTTTGCAGAGCGACAATTTTGGCGCGCAGCTCAAAGGCCATTTTGTGTTTTGGCCTTTGAATGGCGTCAGATGCGATTTATGGCTGTTGATCACGTTGTCCAGTTTGCTCAAAACGCTCTTTTTGCCGGTGCTTTCGCCAATCGCTTTGCGAGCGGATCTTGGCAGCACTTTGCGCACCAGAAAAAAAAAACTTAATGAAATAAGTAGCAACTGCAGTTTGCAAGAACTTACGATTGGCGCCAGCATTTTCATTGTCCATCCATATTTGTGGCATGATTATCTTCAGTTAATGAAAATTCACAGATTTGAGATATTATAAATATTTAATTTTTTTATTGAATATCAATAGAAGCCGCTTGGTTTCGCTCAATATGGCAGGGTTGCTTTTTGACTGAACAGTGTGACCGCACGCAACTACGTATATTTGTCCAAAATGAAACTATAATGCCAACAGACATGATTTAATACGCTCGTCAAAAATGCTAATATAGCAACATTTTTGTGCGCAGTTCAGTTAATTGTTTTGCTTAATCCTTTAAATATACATACATACATATATAGGCAACATTAAGGATATACGTAAGTGTTTCGTAGCAGTGAGCATTCTGTAGCGATTTTCTAAAATTCAGAGTGACCATTAGAACCGCGCGCTAATATTATGTTATACTCAAAATGACAAATGTTAAATAACATAAAGTGAGGCAAAACTGTGTTGCTACTGCGCTCTTGAGTTCAAAAAAGACCATTGAACGGTTAGGGTGTGCGTCGGTGCGTCGGAAGAAATATCGAAAAGAAAAAAAACGGGTGTCTCGCCGTTGCGTCTCGTGTGTATGTGTGTGTGTACGTGTGATTGTGTATGTGTTGGGTTAATTAATTATAAGAAGTGCAAATAATTGTCACAAAAATGCATGTGCAGCGGTAATCTTAGCAACCACCACAAATTTCAAATTTCATAAACGGCAACAGCCGAAGAGCGTCAGCGCCATTTGCAAGACAAAATGGCTGCATTTCAACGCATTTAATGCGCGCACAAAAACAACAAAGCGAACAAGAGAACAACAACACAAAGCATAAGCAAATATGTAAGTATGCGTGTGAGTGTCTGTGTCTGTATGTTACATGCAATGAGCAACGGTTAATTAGCGCCAGTACAAAACTGTGAAATGTAAATGTAATGTTTTAATGTAAATGCTAAAATCACAGCAATAATAATTGTAAAAAAATGTGTTTGCTTAAAGCGGCTGCTGCTTGTGTGTGTGTGATTCGATGTGTTGAGTTGGTGTTTGTTTGTCCTCAGCAACAATAACAAAGTACAAGCGCATTTTGAGCATTCAACAAAAACAAAAACAACAACACATAAACTATTCAATTTCAATGAGTTTGCGCTCTACAGTGCTCTTCCTCTTGTTCTTTCTCTGAGACTCGCTCTCAGTTTGTGCGCGCGCTCAAAATGTTAAGTTGAGTGGATTTTGACATGTGTGCGTGTTGTGTCTGTCTGTTGAGCATAAGCTTTGAGATCTTTATGCTTTGCACTCGCTTTTTGAGTGCAGTTTGCTCTGTTATTTTTATTTATTTATTTATTCTGCGAAATCATAAAACGTATTTGAACAGCCGTTAATCTAGTTCATAACCCAAGTAAATAAATATATAAATGTGTATTTAGAAACTTAAATGCTCAATGCCATCCTGTGCCTTGTTCCTGTTCCTTTCACGCAACTTGATGCGAACCATGGAACAAGAACAATATACTCAAAATCACTCGCAAGCAACAGCTGCTGCATTCTCAATGCTTCCCTTCCGGCTCTCATCACTTTCTTATCGTCGTCTTGCTTTACATCACTAACAACAACAACAATAAAGCAAAAACATCACTTCATTTTAAATTGTGAATTTCGTTTTGGGCCGTATTGCGATTTTGTTTTTGGGGTTTTCTTTTCATTCATTTTTTACGCGCGCTCGAAAAAATAATAAAAGTAAAAAGGGAAATGTAATGCAAAAAGATCATAAATCATAGTATGTACATATAAAGTTACCTGTGTTTACGTGACGTGCTATAAAATCACAGCAAAAGGCATAAAATACAAAAAAAATATATATATATATATGAATATATTTATATGTATATAATATTGTGAAAAAGAGTTGAAAAAATGTAATAATATGAAATTGAAAATTTTAAATGGAAATAAATTTCAAGTGGAAATTAGTTGCTGTTAGTTCGATAACACGCTTATTTCGCAAAGCTACTGCCAACAAAATCGACTACAACAACAACGACAACAAATACAAAACTTGTGGATTTTAAGATTTTCGATACGTTGGATCCCATTTGCATATAATGTCATCAATATGTGGATTAAATATTGTTTTCATGTCGATCATTTTCATTATCATCGTAAATGGTAAGTACTCAAAATATAGAACAAAAATGGAAAACAGTCAATTATATTGGCTTACCTATTATTATTATTTGTAGTTCATTTCGTAAAATAATGCAATTTTATTATATATAATCTCATAAAGTATTTTTTTTTATTTAACTGCTGAAAGGTGATACTCGATAAAAACCATCAGAAGGAAAATTCTTTGTTGTAAAACATCAAATGATCAAAAATACTTGGTAGATCATAATATTATCAATATGTTCAATCGTTCAATTTTGGTGGACAGTTTTAGTTCCGGTTGGATTCCCTGTTCAGGAATCAGCGAATATTGAATTTAATTAACGGTTCTGAATTTGTATGAGTTAAAATCGACTAACGATTGCGGTTCCGTATTGAAACGCTGGGATAAGTTTTGAAACAGCAATAATAAAATCACATATAAAAGTTGAGGAACTTTTCAATTGGCCTTACTCTGAATGGAGAAGTATTTTGTGTTCAGCTAATTCCAAAATTTCAATTAAATATATTAAATATCATGTTTCAAAATACACAAAAAGAACAACGAGCACGGCAACTTCTTTATTGTGATGAGTTTATTGTCCGTCTGCAGAGAATTAACAACATTTATCAGTGTTGAATTTCAGGTTAGTCATTCGAAACCGGAATCTTCAACTAATTTAAAATTACATTTTGTGTACGTTAAAAAATGTCTATATATAAATTTTACTGCCTAGTCGAGTTGCTCGTTCGAATGCAATTTTCTTATTTACTTTGTGTTTTTTTTCCTATTTATTTAGTATTTGAAGCTATCTCCCTTCTGGGTCCACATAAACAATTTAAAATCAACCTTATAGAGTTTCCGCTTCACACAGAGCGCGCTTTGTTAGTCATTTGGAATTTATTCATACATATAAACATATATTAGTTATTTGTGCTACAAACTGCGGCAACTGGTTCTTGTTGTCAAAGCCACATGTGGGCTAACAAAACGAATCCATTGTTTATTTCACTTTTAAGACTTTCAAAGTATGTGTTCAATTTTGACTCTGCACGTTTTTAAAAGTAGTAAAAAAGTAGTTGTTTGTTAAATTGGCTCTGCCTTAAATAACTTTTTGAATATCTTGAGAAGAAAACTGTTTTTATCAAGCATTCATATAAAAAAGAAGAACCTTTAATTCAAAATTTGTTTAACCCGGTAAAAGCTGATGGTGATTTTTGTGGTCCAAAACTTAATTCAAACTAATCCCAAGGGATTAAATGTCGCTCTATTTTCATTCCTTGTTTTGATTTTATGAATTCCATAATTCTCTCAAAAGTACAGTATTAAAAATGTTTCTCAAAAATTTTTAACTATAAAAAAGTGATTCATTCTGATTTTTTTATAGTTATTTTAAGAAGTATCCCAAAATGAAGACGAACAAAAAATACTTAGAAAGATTCGCTCATATAACTACCCTGGAACAAACCACATGAGTGGGTGCCCTTCTAGCCTCCTCACTCCTCCCCCAAGCTCGCATAGAAAATCCACCCCATAAATCGCTTAGAGTAGAAATAAGTATAGCGATTAAATGCAGTCGCCAACTGTGAAAAGGGCATAAAGAACAATGGCAAATAATTAGGAAAGTGGGTACTAAAATTATGTGAATACGTATCTACGTCCCAACCATCCTCTCCCCAACACTTGCACACAGACTAATTATTTTTGTTGTACTCGCGTTGCTTTTATGAAAATGTTAACTTAATTTCTGCATGATTGCGCATTTATTTCAATGTTATTGTCTATGGGTCTCGGGTATATATTCTCGGGTCTCCATAATGTATATTGTAATTGTTCCTCTGTATTGTTGTTGTTTCACAGTCGAGTGCTCGTGTGAGTGAGTGTGTGTGTGTGTGTGTGTGTGTGTGTGTGTGTGTGTGTGTGTGTGTGTGTGTGTGTGTGTGTGTGTGTGTGTGTGTGTGTGTGTGTGTGTGTGTGTGTGTGTGTGTGTGTGTGTGTGTGTGTGTGGGTGGGGGGGGGGGGGGTTGTTAATATAAATACATAAATAATAATATACAAAGGGTCATCTGCGTAATGTGTTTCATGCAATAAACATTTGAAAATCTCTGAAATGCAGATTCAGACCAAAACACAATTTTTAAGAAAAGTAAAAAATGGATGGAGAAAGGGAGAGGGAATGAGTAATAGACAACATTTGGAAGAGGTAAGCAAATATTTGAACCTGGGGGGGTAACATAAGTTAAGCAGAGTTAATAGGCTCAAAGATTTTTCGGAGACATTGAAAATTTGACTAAATTATGATTACGTGAAATATGCAATATGCAGTCAAGTGACACAAATTGCAAACTACAGAGCAAAATATTAGTATATTACATAATTATAAATAAATATATGTAATATTACAAATTAATTTTTTTTGTTGAAAAAATTGATTCAATTTGTGATTATTTTCACTTCGTTATGCATATTATAAAAATATGTACAGCTTAACTTTTTAGAAATATTTTTTTAGAATGTAAAAAAAACAACTATTTTATTGTATATAAATACATCCTACCCCAGTGTTCTCTGGAACATTTACGCAGTCAAGAAAAATATGTAATACATAAATAATGTAGTATGACGATTAAAAGCCACTTGCCTTAATTTGCTGGTCAAGCCTTACAAAATAGGGGCGGGGTTTGGGCTGTGGGACGTTAGCTCCAAGCTAAATAACAAACAACGAAAACTACTCAGCTAATTAGCAGTGTGAAGCAACCAGCACAACAACAGCAATAAGCCAAATGGAAACCGGTTAATCCACTCATCGTTGTTCTTGCCCCCTAATCTAAAAAAAGGCGAAAGAAAAAAAGACAACAAAAATTTCGCATTCGTATCGTAATTCGGATCAAACGAACGAAGGGTCAACGTCTTGAATATCGACTAAAATATACAAATACAACAACATACATGTGCAATAATCACAACATGCTGAGCAAGAGCTACACCGAGAAAAATATTAGAGTCATACAATAATTTTTATAAACGATTTCTCTTGAACCAAGTATAAAATATATGAATTTATGGCGCGAAACTTTTAATTTTGTTGAGAGACATTAATTTTTGGCCAAATTTTAGCTTAAGGGGAGTCAAGTTTCCAATCAATTTATTTCAATACGCATAATTTAATTTTTCCGTGTGTAAACAGCGTCTGTACACCTATTTAAGCTTATCTGCTGGCAACGGCTCCCGTCTGACTCAATCTTGACCAAGTGACCGGCCACAGCGACGCAAGCAACAGTTTCAGACACAGATACAGAAACAAATACAGATACATTTACCAAGACAGATACAAGCAACTACAGACGGCAACTCCTACAAACCACAAATACTCGTTTTAGTCATCATCATCGTCATCCGCCTGGTTCCACTTCTGCTTTGCTGGCACTATTTGCTTTTGTCGTTTTATTCTCGTTTTTTCCCCCAATTCTTGCTTTTGTTTTTGTCTGTCTTTTCTGAGTTCAACTCTTCATGAATCGTGAGTCACTCGAGTACAATGTGATTGTATATTTATTGATTACTGATCATAAATAAATAAATTTTTTATAGCATTTTTTAATATGCTTTTGTTGTGACAAAAAAAATATGTCAATATTTTTTTTTTATTTGTACTTGATTAAATGAAATTTAATGTGTGATTTGTATAGAATATATTTAACTCCATGTTTTAAAATATTCCAACGAATTAAAAAATGTTTGGCGTACTTTTATCCATTACAGACAATATATAATTTTTAACTATATTATTGTGGTAAATTATTTCGTTTAGAAATTTAAATAATATTAAAGAAACAAATTGCATTCACTTGATTAATAAGATTCATAAGTTATATATGTATTTTATTTTGTAGTGTGTTTTATTATATAAATGTGGTTTTTTATCTTTAATCATTTAATCATGTCTATTCATTTAATAAAAAATGAATACATTTGCAAAATAATTTACAATTGAGCTTGATTGCTTTCATGCCTTTTGTCTTTGCCATTTAAAACAATAATCACAAATTTCACCAGATCTTGAAATAAAAGTAACAAAAAATTAAATAAAAAAATCCCATCGAGACTTTTATATTCATTTATGTCTTTAACTGAGTCAGTAAGCGTGTCCAAGACATAATGTGAAAACAAGAATAAATTAAGAACTATGCAAACTGACAAAGCTCTAACTTTTTGGCACACCATAAAAAGAGCGGGAATAAAAAGAACCTTCTGAAGCTGATGTGACTGCAATAAAAGTGACCATAGAGGAGTACAACAAAAGATCATAGAGAATAGAAATGATATTCTTTATTTATTTATTTTATTATTTATGCAGTTATGCATATATCTAATCAGTACAATTATGTAGCAGCACTAAGCAGAAAATACATATAGGCATCTCTATGTATTATCAGGTTAGTGGTAGTACGTAGGTTAATTTTCACTCGTTCATTAGAATAACAACAAAAAGTTATCGTGTCTCGTTGAATGTTTATTTACAAATTTAAACCAAATCGCTGTGAACAAAGTAATTTATTAATAACAGAAATTCACATTAAAACCAATGCATTATTTTTAAAATATTGTGTTGTAATCACATGCTTAAGTACACACACAAAAAGTCACATATGAATATGCATAAATTATGAATCGAAAAAAACAAAAAACAAGTGCAACACTTACATATATAATATATAATCATATTGACACTTACACATTATTTTAAACTTGAATTTGTTCAATATTGTCGGGAAATTAAACTCAAAAATAAAATGTAAAATCATATTAATTTTGTATGAGCTTATCTCAAAGTTAAATGACTAATTAAGGTCTTCATTTAAAATCGAACAGTACGCTGTTAAATACAAGCAAGATAAAAACTCGGATGTAATCTGTAAAGCTACAATTATAAATCTATAAATCTTTCTTTGTACTCATTTGTTCCTATAAATAATAACATTCAGTCTTGTTCATGATACGATAGATGTGTTTTAATTATTCTCTTTCCAAACTATCTTTTGTGTAATTTTCTGCTGATATGTAAAAACTGGTCCATATTGATAAATAAAATGTAATGTGGGACTGCATCGTCTAAGGTTTCGAATTATAGCGAATTAATCAAACTTCGGCTTTTGGGGTTTCAAATTATAGCGAATCAACAAGAAAAACATGCGGCCATGACTGCATGTATATAAACCTTATTTACTAACGACTATAAGCATACTAACCCGCACACAACTATAAATGTTTCAATGTTATGAAATTTTTTTATTATAATAAATAAAAAAAGCTTAAAAGGATTGTACTTACATATTAACATGTATTATGCATAATTTCCGATAATGCAAATGCGCTGGCAATTTGTCCTAAGTCGCACATGGCAGATGTAAATGTTTTGTATTTTGGCATTAGTTCATAAATTTAGTTACATTATTGTTGCTTGGCACAAATGTACAATAATTGAACAAACTTTAAGACAAATTAATTAGAATAAATTAATATTATAAAAATCTATTTTGCTTGGCCAGATATCTTATTATTATCCTTTTGTTTATATGCATTTATATTTATATTTATGCATTTATCATAGTTAATGTATGTTTTCTCAAAATAGTTAACAAACATTCAAATTAAATTTAACAATTTTCGAATTTATGCCAATAAATAAAGAGCAGTCTGGTCCAGTATGCATTTGAGAGAGTGATTTAAATTACTAATGAATGTGGGTCCACAATTATGACAAATACGGTAATCTTTAGTCATTTGAAGGGAATATCATTAGTAACTTGTATAGATTCGATCGATTATATAAGGTGCATCTTCTCGATGATGTTGATTTTACAATTGTAAAGCTCATATTTGCTAGGCTTTGGTGGATTTTATTACCTATTGACTATTTCAACATTGATTATTATAGCCATCAAGAATATCTGCAATTATGGTATTTATTATTTAATAATGCTTATCTAGTCCAATTACAAAAACGAAAACTTGAATTATTCAAAATTAAAATCACATGTTAAACCCTAAGAGTTATAATTTTCTGATCGACTACATTGTGGCACGGTATTTATTTTTTGACAAAACACATTTGACGTCTCTTTTTCTGTTGTTTTATTTGCAGTACGTGTTATACATAAGCACGCCCATTTCTAGCATCTGTGCTGGCCCCATTTTGGTTTTGTTTCAATTTCAATGTATGATTGACTGCGACTGGCCAAATAGGATCTACAGCTATTTGTTTTGTGTCTGGCAGATACATAAGTTAGCTATGCTGCAAATGTGTCAGCACTCGAATTGCAATGCCATTTGGCATCGAAATGTATATAGTATGTACATTTACATCTATATACACTCAGAAAAGAATCGCCGTGAATTCGAGAAACTCGACATAGAATATAAAGTTCTGGTTTTTAAAAAAAAATTCTAAATAAACGAAACAGTCTTTTCGTGAAATTAGAAAGTATTTTTTTTCTATTTTTTCGAAACGATTTCTATTGTTAAGAAATACATTTCTAAAAAGTTAAAAAAAAGAAAGAATAAAAAAAATCAAAATGAAAAAACTATCTAGTTTGCATATGTTAAATCTTAAAATCATAGCCTTAATTTTTAAAAATATTTTCCAAAATTAAAGCCGGCTATTTTTCTGAGTGTATATTTATTGATGTGTATGTATATCTTTCATTTATCTCTTGAATACTTTGCTGATAAATCCTTTAAGCTGGCTGCATATGTAAAGCGCTTGGTTGGGACTTCAAAATTGATGAGTGGCTTTAATAAAAGGGCGTGACTTGCTGTAAATAGCGACAAGCCCTAAAAGTCCAAATGTTAGCAATTGCAGTGGTTGGTGTGGTGTTGTGTAGCGGCAACTTACACGTGTGCGTCGTTAACTGTGACAGGTAACAGGATGCGATGGGAACTGCAAATCTCTTCAAATGCAAAATGAGATATTTATTTCTGCTCTTTTATATTATTATTCTTTCGGGTACGCTGAAAAGAGGTAACAGCGCAAATAAAAAATGGCAACTGTGTTGCTTTGGTTATCCTAGTAATTGGATTTGAATTAAGTGTCAGCCAGTGCGTAAATGCGGTATATACAATCTACGAAATTCGATCAAAGGCACTTGGTCTTTTCCTTTTTTTTTTGTAAATTGAAAATATATTTTAAGTTTTTTTTCCACAAAAATTAAATACACGTCAAATAAAAAATGAATTAAATTTTTTAACATTGGTATACAATTTTTTAAATGAGTTTATGGTGCGAAATTCGATTAAAGGCAGTGCTAATAAATGTAATATAATATATAGAAATAACATAACAAATTAATAATGTATTCAGCCTCCAGACTTGTTTATAACTAAAAAAAAATCGATTTAATAACTTTTCAGAACTCAGGTTTTGGTATTTTGGTCAACTGTTTCAAACTGTGGATTACCCTCTTAAACTCGATGAACAGGTGTCCTCACATGTTCTTTATGGGATTTTGGTCGGCTGAACTTGCTGGCCACTCTTAAAGCTCCGCGATACATGTATTGGAGCATTATCCTGCTGGAAGCATTTGGGTTTGGTTGATGCTCCATAAAGTTAACCAAAACTGCGTCCAACAGGTTTATATAACCCTTCAAGCTTTACGACCTGACATTTTAAAAATCTAGGTCCTGTTATGATGACTGAATGCGTAAAGCAACGCCACAACTTCGAGTAAGAAAAAACATTTCAGACTTCTTTAAATCATGCCAGTAGCAATTTAAACCGCTTTGAACATCGAAATTAAATTTTTTTCTCTTCATCTCGTCCAATGACTATGTGGTGTGTAAATACTAGATTTGGCCTCATTTTCTTTCCAGCAATTGATCACGACCTGATTAAATTAGTTGAACACGAGCTTTCGATTTTTCTAACCTTGTTTTTATTCCAGTATCTTTGTAAGCAAGAATCTTAGTTATTTCCTCCTTTTCTATTCCAAATTTTTGTATGCAATAAATCTATTGCTACCTATAAAACATTAAATAAATATGTATACTTTATTATCTCATTCAAAGAAATTACATATAACGCCCGACTTATCTTTCAGAAGGCTAGAAAGTGACTGCCTTCTAGTACGTTTTTAGCACCATAAACACGAGTGCATTTAATCAAATCTCACAGAGTATTTATATAATTTCACTCGAAATCAACTCTAGAAGATTGCCAAAAGAAACAACAGTAGTGTCTTCAATTAAATATATAATAATAAAAATAACTAATAAAATTTGTTTCTGCTTTTATTTTTCCTTATCCTCTATTTCAATAAGTTGAGATCCTTTTGAAATGTCGGGGTAAACATATAAATATATCAAATGAATGTCATTATACAAAAAAGGCTTTCAATTCTAATAATAGACCATCGTAGAAACAAAGTTTGAATTATGATCGGTTTTCTTCCATTAAGACTTTTATTAGTCGATTTCGTTTTGAAAGCTTAATTGGTTTTGTTTTATGCTTGTATGATTGCTTAATATTTACGTTTCATATTTCAATGTTACGTTTTATTTATTTGATCTACGATATTTGTCCGTCGCAGCTTTAGCAAATTATTAAATCGATACATATCAATCGGTAATCGATTTTTAAGCTCCATTTCCATTTTCATTTGCATTTTCCATTTTGATGTTTGTCATTTCGTAAGCCGAAGGCATGAAACGCCAGGTGTTGTGTTGCCGTTGGTGCATATTATTTGTGAACTGATTTCTTTCCTGTGGATGTATTTGCCATTTGAACATGAGTTAACTGTCATGGGCAAAGAATGTGGTAAAGGTTCAGATAACACACGCACACAAACTCTCGGTATGTAATTAAGTGTGAGTGTGTTTGCGTGTGTCTGCATGTGTGTCAACGTCTATGTAATTCAATAAGGAAGCTGCCAACTAAAAATGCGCCTAAATTAGGTTTTATGTGCAAATTATGCCGCCTCATTATGCCAAATGGCCATAATAACAATCAAAGTGCCAAAAGAAAAAAATTTAATTAAAATATTAAAGCAACGCGGTAAGCCACAGACAGCCAGATAAACAAATAAACAGACCAAACAAAGTCGAGCAGACAATGACATAAAACTCTCCCAGCACATTTGAGAAAGGGAAGAGGGCCTAAGGGAGTAAATAATGAAAGTCAAGTCAAGTTACGAGCGAGAAACACAAACAAACATTGGACATAGCGCAGCTACAGATAGAAATACATTATGCCCAGACTTCCAGCCATAGATACAAATGCGAAATGAATGAATGAAAAACCCAAAAAAAAAGAAGCAAATGTTCTTTTGTTGAGCGTGTGCGACTTGACGATACGCTGTGCTACATTTATTGAAAAGAAAAGGAATGGATAGAAAATTAAAATAAAAAAAATAAAATAATAACAATGGATATAAAAAAGTAAAAGAAAATTATTATATTAAAAGTAAAAAAATACAAAAAATCATCTAGATTACAGGGTACTAAAACAAACCAGACAGCTTTTCAAACATTTTCATTTAACTCACATTGCAAATTATGTGCATTTATTTCGGTATTGCCACACGCAGATACAATTTTTGCCCCAAAGAAACGACAAGGTGCGCTCTCAAGTTCTTCTTCTGTCTGTTTGTTTGTTTTCTGGTTGTTTTGGATAGAATGGCAGCCCATTAATAAAAGTATTTCAGTTTCATTTTAAGTAAACTGGCGCCAAATAGTTTCACGTGCAGTCAGCAAAACTTTGGCTTCATCAACAAAAATGAACAAAAAAAAACGTTGCTTTTCAATGTAGTTTCTTGGCTTATTCCGTATATTTTTAACTTTGCGCCAAGGCGTTTAGCTGCATATACTCTCTTATTATTGTTGTGAAGTCAACAAAAGAGTTTTAAAATATTTTTTCATAAATAATGTTTGTTTAGATGTTTGGAAATATTTGTTATTTATCTGAAATTCATTAGCCATTTTTCTAGTGCGCATAAGTTCTATTAAATTTAAAGCTGCTCTGTAAGGGCATTAACATATCATCTATGTGTTTAGACTTATTTGCTATTTCTGTGCTCTTTGCACGCAATATTCTAAGCTGCCTGCCACTTCATTGTTCTGCCTGCTGGCTTCGTTCTTATGCGCTTTTCTACTTTTGTGTCTGTCTCGAAAATTTCTTATTCTATCTGCCAAAAACGGGTGAGTCCATGTATACAGAGAAAGAAATAGTGAAATAAAGAGACATGAGTTTTTACTTTTATTTTTACTGTGTCTGCTACTTATGTGCTGCGCGCTTTTTGGGCAATGTGTGGTTGCTGCTACACTCGGCAGAATATATGACCAAAAATTTGTAAAATTGCCAGCCAAAACACACATCAATAAATATTGTGAATGTGTATTGCGCAATGGTAAGCTCTTTATAAAAAATACAAAAGCTTTCTTTACATGTACTTGTGAACTTATGGTTTCAAGTTTGTTTATTTTTTTCAAAATGAGACTTCCTAAACTAAATAATAAGCTAATTTTTTGTTTTATTATAAAGTAATTATAAAGAGGTAACATACTCAGAATTTTGTTTTCCTAGTCTCTTAAGTTTTGTGATTTTCTAAAGTCAGGGGCATATTAATTTTAGTGTACGATGTCTGAAGCTGTATGCCAAAGTTTAATTTCATTAATTTTAATGTTTTTCATTCTACTCATAGTCTCGCCGTCATTGTCTCGCAGATATACAGATGCGGCGGTGTCTGTAACTGGAGTTGTATATGTATCTGAATCGGTGTATATGTCCGTATTTGTATCTGCATATGTGTCTGTCTTTGGTCGTTGCTTTTCTTTTATCTTGAGACACGGAAAACTGATTGCTATTAATAATTGTTGTTGTCGTTTGCTGTGTCAAATTCAGATGGAGACCCAGATGCAGAACCACATAGCACTATATTCAAAGTCAATGGAATTTCGTGGTTGCGCTAAACTATAAATACAGATATTTAAGGAAGTATGGAAATATTTAAGTAAAATATGTACAAAAAAGCTCTGCATGGCTATTGGAAAAGTCAAGAAAGCTCTTCCAAAGATGTGATTCCAATTTGTAAAAAAAAATTTGAAAATAATATACTGCTGCGGTCAAAATAATATTACTAATCACGTATGTTTTAGAAAATGTAAAAACAAATATTCTAAAATAGTTCGAATACTATGGAAATTGTATTTGAACACAAGCAGTTAATGCTGCAGATTATTAAACATCAAAATATGAGATAGCTATAAAATTATTAATTAAAAATTAAAGTCCTTAAATGAGCCGGTCATAAGTAGTTCAATAATAGTGAAGCTTTCTTAATTTATCGTGGAGCTTATTTTGGCTTATTTCTGAAAAATCGTTATCCAAGACCTCTTCAACGCTGCAAATCTTATTTTAGCTTAACGCTAGAAGCAATCTTTATAACTTCACATAGCAAATTCTCAACCTGGTTGAGATCTATAGACTGTGCCGGCCTTGACATCACGTTTACTTCATTGGATTTGATTGATTCTATAGAAACTTAAATAGTGTATCTGGAGTGGGTGTCCTGGAGTCAATGGTATCTCATCACTAACGTATTGTAGCATAATTTAATTTATTATTATCACATATATGACCTGATCCGAGATTTCCTTTCAGAAAATCAACAGTATTTAGTTTCCGAATAGATGTATTTAGAAATGTTCACCATATAAACCTAAACCACCATATAAACCACATTATAAAGATTTTTTTATAATCGTATCCTTAAGAATCATGGCAAATTTATCATGATTTCCAGTAAATTTTCGTTTGTGGTATAGTATTTTAAGTCATTCGGTGATGAAACACGAACCATTTGCTGTTGCAGGATGAACTTATATCCATACTTCAGACTTTTAGGAGTTCTCAGTTTAAAATATTTGGACTAGTTTCACCAGCACTACTATTATTTGACCGTGGCAAAATCGTGGCAGCCAAAACAGTCCAGAACAGGAGGTAAACAAAAGAAATAATTAAATTACAAAAAAATAAGTGTGAAGAGATGTATCAAATAGTAAAATGATAAAAGCAATCGAAGAGATTATGAAAGCACTACTATTATATTGACTGCAATATAAATTTAGATCTTAACTTAAAAAAAAACACATATATTAAAATCTTAGTTGTTTCGCAGTAGACAAAGAGAACTTCTTCAATAAAATGTACTTGGGCTTAAGCTTTTCCAATATATGAATCGAGCCAGGTTCTTTAAGTGACTGTGCCGCTGACCACTCACAAGTAAATAATGTCCATTAAATGTTAAAATTATCTTCAATGTCCACATAAATTAATCAGTTATTGCCCTTCTTTCGATTAGCTTTGCCAAGTGCTGGCATTCAACTCAGCTCTCGCTAAATAATTTTCCATTAGCTTCAAGCCGTCCCAAATAGTCCCTCCTTCATTAACCGAAAACACTCGAAATGTTCATTTGATTTGCATTAAATTGATTAACGAGCAGCAATCAATAGGGTTCAAACCATAAAAGGGATTAGGGAGCGGCAAATTGAATAAGTTTCGGTTTTCGCATTTTTCCTTTTAAAAAGTCGATTTTGTTTGCAGATAAAATAAAATAAAACCTTTAAAACAGCAGAGAGTATTTGCAGTTCATTTTTTTATGTATTTATTTTGTATGAATTTACGTACCACGGAATAAAGGAAGCACCTCCGTCCCATAAATTATATATAATATATGTACTTCACCAGGACCAACTGCTGAATCGATATAGCATTGTCCATCCATCTGTTTGTATGAACCCACCTCAGAAACTATAAGAGCTAGAGACTTCAAATTTGGAGTTCCTTGTAAACCCCGCGCAAATTAAGTTTACTTCATTTGATCGATAACACAATAAAAGCCACAACTAATATATAATATACACTGACACATTTCTGATCAGCTGTCAAATTTTCATCAAGATCTCATTACTATGAGAAAGGAACGGTAGGATAATCGACTCGAGTGTAAATATTTGTATATGAATGTATGTATGCACGCGTTCATCACGAATCAGTAATTTAAGTTCGAGCTTGTGAATAAAAAGATGCGCTTTAACATTTTTTTTGCTTTCAGTACCTCTGCCGGCTTTAAGAAATGATTGAAATTCCACGTAAAACTTGTAATGGAAAATTCGGCAATAAAACCGATTACGGAGTATATAATATTAATTATTAAATTGCAAATTCAAATATTTATATTTAAAACATATTTGGGGTTATGAAAATATAACAAAAAAAAACTTTTTGATTAAACTGAACTAATCTGAATTTAGCTTATTGCATATGTATGTATAACGGATAGAAAATAAATTAAAATCGTCCTCACCATTGCAATGCATTTTTATACTATTTGTTTTTCGCTTATTTTATTGACTCACTGATTAAATCAGCTGTTCTCCAGCAAATTGAACACGTAAGACAAAGCGACTGAAATTTCAGTCTTATGAAATTGTGCTTGGCCAGCACATTTGACCAAGTTGTAAATTTGCTGTGCTCGAGTGTCAAGTGTTGAGTGTTGATAATAGCAATGATAGTGAGCGAGACAGCGAGTGGGTCGCATGTGTCTTCAAGCATTCGTGTTTGGCTTAAATGCTTGGCACATTGAGAACGCACATGTTCACCTCACCATGGTGGTGGCAAGGCTAACCTGGTTCTTGGCAATTTACTACCCTTCACGGCAAGGTATTTACGCTTTGCTGCTTCGGGTTTCAAATTTCCGGTTTTTGTGGAAAATCAACGTCAATGACAGCAGCAGAAGCAAAAGCCGTGGACGCCACTTATTAGTGGTAGCATCGCTCACTCGCTGGAAGAAATATACGCATATCTTTGAGCACATTGGTTTTTATTCAAATACGTATATGTGTATGTATGTATATGTTTGTATGTATGCATATGTGTATATATATGAATGTGTATATATATGAATGTGTATATATATGAATGTGTATATATATGAATGTGTATATATATGAATGTGTATATATATGAATGTGTATATATGTATGTATGTTTGTATGTATTTATGTATGTATGTATGTAAGTATGAATGTGTGTATGTATTTATGTTTTTTTTTTTACATAACGATGGATTTCTAAATATTCAATGTATTTGATATTTATATTCAATTATCAAGAAACGTGCGCTCAGTTATTTGCCGATATTTTTCGGTATTTTTAGTATTCTTATATTGCTGTGGCATTTGCATGCCGACCAAAATAAAATGCATCGACCATGTTCCAACTATTTCATAATCCAATTTTTACTATACAAATGCAGTCAAAATAAAAGTACACTCAGAAAAAAAATTACTCTAAAATTTTCCAAAAATGAAAACCGAAATGAAGCCAAAACAAAATTTTCCTGATTTTAATAATTAATGATAAATAATTTGTAGATTTGTAGATATACAAAAAAAATGCATAACATTAGAAAATGATTTTTTTGTTTTAGAAGTTTTTCCTATTATTAAGAAATGTATTTCTAAAAAGTAAAAATGCTAAAGTTTTAGAAAAGAATCATTTGTAAATTTCAGAAGCTATTAATAAAAATGTCCAATATAAATGTTTTTAGAAAATAATCATTTGTAAATTTCAGAAAAAATTAATAAAAATGTCCAATATAAATGTTTCAGAATAACAAAAATATTCCAAAACTAAATTTAAAAAAAGAACAAACTGAAAATTATACAATTTTTTCTCTATATTTTAGAAAGATATATCATGTAATTTAGAAAAAAACATACGTTGGTTTAGAAATTTAATTTCTGACAATAAGTTATGAGTTGCCCTTCGGGATTTTCTAAATTGCCTAGCGTTTTTTTCTGTGTACAACTACTGATAGGATAACTTAAAGTCAATGGAGTAATAACAGCTATTATTTAATAATGTCTACTACGTAATGCTTACTTTCTAAACTTTATTTGGATTTTGGGCTTAGGTTAAGAGTCGACTTTTAAACGTAAATCCGGTTAAATCGGACTTCAGCTTTTTGTGTTCAACGTCAAATTCCATATCTCTCGCTCTCACTCTCACCCTCTCTTTGCCGTTTTCTCTCAATCTTTCTTTTTCGATTTAAACTTTGCAAATAGTGCATCGAATCAGTCGTTTGGAAAAAAAAATAAAAATAGAGATTGAATTAAATAGGTACAGAAAAAAGAAACCCGTACAAACAATACCATAAAAAGCCGGCACTCGCTCAATTGCAGCCGGGAAATCATTTTATTTTTTATATCATGCCCTTTTTATACCCTAAATAAATTGTAAACGGGTATGGTGGTTTTGTGCATATGTATGTAACAGGCAGAAGGACGCATCTGCGTCCGCATAAAGTATGTATATTTTTAATCAGGATCAAAAGCCGAATTGATGTAGCCATATCCGTCCGTCTTTCGGTCAATCTCAGGTTTATTGAATTTGGGAAACTTAGCAATATCTAGAATAAATTTAACAGCTGGGTTCAGGGTATATCGTAGTCAAACTCACTCGACTACAGCATTCTAACAAGTTTTTTTTTTCTTGTTTTTTGTACCATACGATTCTATGTAAGAGATTTGGTACGTAAAACATTTAGTCAAAACGATTACCAAACAATTGTGGGGGCAGTGCCATAAAGTCAGTCAGGCACACGCTCATTTCATTTAAGTGTGATTTATGCCATCCACAAAAAACTGGAGTCAAACGAACCGAATCCGAAGCCATCCATTCCATTGACGCACTGACTGATATATTCCACAGTTCCATAATCATCAGCATGTCTGGTGCTGTCTCTATTTCTGTATCTAGTTGGAAGGCATAGGCAAATAAATTACACAACAATCAGACTTGAGAAAGGTTAAGAAAGTTTAAATTTGACTGAGCCCTATACATAATTGAAATTGATATGTGTATGCGCATCTTAGGAGACATTTGGGTCAAGAGCTCAAATTTGTACTTTTGCATATTTCGAATAAGGTACAATATAGTGAATATAGTACATTTTAGTTATATTTTGTTTACAAATGGGTAAGCACGATAAATATAGTAGACACACTGAGCTGCCTGAAATTTATGATTTATGCCTCTGGTTATGCTTGACAAATTTAGAAAGTAGATTTTACTGCTTTGAATAAAAAATGAAAGTAAGTTCTTGTTATTTTAAGCACATCAAATATTAAAAACTGTGCTTAACAATTTTTAAAGTAGATTACTTCATATGACTCATTTAGATTAGTTTTGTGACTGTAGACTATTTATCTTAATAATAACACATATTTAAAGAATTCATGCGAAGTATTCCACTAGTTGTTAATCTAACATTACTGAAATATTTTTTCTTACGAAATTGTATAATGCAAATCTTAAAAGAATTATCATTGTTTCGAAATGAGAAATTGCGATTTCCGTTGTTGTTTATGTGTGATTGAAATACAACTTTATCGGCTGATCCTTCCAAAATGCTGCTTTTGGGTTTCTTATTTAAACTTTTTATTTAATGCTTTAATGTTTATATTCATTAAAAAACTAAAATCAATACACATTCGTTTTTAATAATATTTATCAAAATAAAGTAATAATAATACGTAAAAAAAACCATTTCAAGTTATTTGATTTCTGCGGTATTCAAATATAGTTGATTATCTTTGTCCTTCATTATCCCTTGAGGGGATTGCTTTTTCGCTCTGGTCTAACGCTTCTACGATTTATATAAAAAAAAAAAAAAAAAAATTACGCAATGAATCCGTCTGTCTTTTTCTATGCGAACTTGTCCCTCAGCTTTTAAGCTATCTTGATCAAAGTTGACATATATCCGTATTTTTGCTGAAATGTAGTACATATGACGGAGCTTTTTAGTCTGTGTATCTAGTTAGCTCGCTGCGGCTTTGTCTGGGCTGTGATCATGGAAATACTTTATTGAATTATGTTTCTGTTGTCTGTATTATCAGAAAGAAGAAGAGCAGCTCTCAGTCGCCAGCCAGTCATGCTTAGACTAGTGCTTTTTGCTTTTTTTTCGGAGGCACAACCATTTGAAGTGCCTGATATTAATTTATATTTATGTGAGCTATTTAGAGGTTAAATTGTATGGTGGGTGACCGTCTTGCCAAAGACGTACTGCCAAAGGAGTTGCAATCGATTTATTATACATTTTGTGTGGTTTATTGCGTTATTTGTAATTTATTTGATTGGGATAATATGGTATACATATTTTATAGGTATAAATATATCAGTTGCATACAAATATTTGCATCAGCAATAACATGTTAAAATGAAGAGAAAGCTACTACAAACAATGCCAAAAACCCACATTAAATATTTATCACACAGTAAAAAATCTGTAATCTTACGGGCTGGGCTGGATAAACGGCATCTAAAATTCTATTTGATTTAAAGTTACAAATATCGAAACGCTGTGTTAAAAAAATGTTATCTGGTCGATCACTACTTTGGAAGAAAATTAGGACAAATCCAGTATTTACAGACTACATAGCCAGATTAAGTTTTGCAAAAGATAAGTCCTGGGCCCATGAGTGCCAAATTTAAACTTTTAGAGTGACTAGCAAAATCACCTGATCTCATAGAAAGCAACATGTGCAGTCGAGTTTAAGTGGGTAATTTACAGTTTGAGATAGTTGACCAGCTACAAATGCTAACGTTAAGGAATGGTTCAAAATCTCAGTTTCAGAGTTGTAAAAAGTTGTTGAATCGATGTCAAATGGAGTTTTTTTTAGTTATAAAATATATGGAGCCTGAACACATTATTAATTTGTTATTTTCATGTAATTTTTACCTATTGTGTTAATTAGCACTGCCTTTAATCGAATTTCGCACCTTAACCTCACTTTAAAAAAAATCATAAAAAATGTTATATTGATTCTACAAATTTAATTTCTTCTTACTTTGACGTGTATTTAAAACTGCTAACTTTTGGGGAACAAAAAAAAATTTACTTTTTATTTTTTAATTTTATAACGAAAAAAAACAAGTGCCTTTATTCGAATTTCGCGGAGTTTAGATGCTGTCGATAACTTTATCTCTTTTTTAAATAAACTAAAAACATATTTGCCTTCTTATACGCAGCTCGCATCAAAATTAAACCTTAATCTTGCTGTTTACAAGTAATATGCTAATTTCAGCTAAATACTCAGAGACTTGCGATTTCCATGACTTTATCACTGAAGCATTTGCTTCTGCTTCATCTTGGCCGTAAATGCATGAAGTTTACACATTGGGCAGCTTTACAGACCTTACGCTTAGCTTCCTAGTCTACATGTGTTTTTTTTTTTTTCTTTTTGCTTGACAGATTGCACACAAAAGTTGAACTCAATCAATTTTTCTTATTTTATTTTGCAAAGTTCTTAGTTATTATTATTTAATTTTCATAAATTGTCTTTGTATAGTTATCAATTAGATTAATTTTCCAATTGCCAATGTAACTATAAATGAATTAATTTTATCAATAACATCAAACTTAAAATGCGATAAATATTTCTAGATATATTTGTGACAACTTTAAATATGTTGATTGTATTAATATAGGTTAATGAATTTGATTTATTGTGGCACCGCATATGTGCACATTGTGCACACTGTGTGGTATAGGATCCAAAAAGACCGACGCAAGTTCATACCCAACGCTACTTTTAATACTAATAAACATTAACATTGCATAACTCACAAGCTTTAAACATTTATTACTTAAAACAATTTAATTTCCACGCCATATGTGCAATGTGCAGTCGGTAGCTATTGTGGCAACGGTGACAACATGCAGAAATCAACAATACGACATGTAACAACAGCTATTGTAGATACAAGCCACAACACAGCGACAGAAGGGAGGGCACTTTTATTTTTATTTTATTTATACCCCTGCAAATGGTCACTTCAATTCAATGTAACAGAAAGTGTAGTTTATCTTATTAAAGCTTTCACGAGCAGTATTTAAATGCACCCTATATTTAGATTAGCAATGATAAACATCAGACTACTAGATAATAGAGATTATATAGAAACAATAAATTTGTTTTTAAAATCAATAATGAGGTCTCCCGAAAATAGGGGATAAATAGAAAATATATCCATATTGTATGCAAAACCTTTTCTCGGTTATTAATAAATGCGTAACAAACTTATAAGATATGCGTTTTATTATGCTTCTAAAATCTGGGCAAGAAACCAGCAATATCGGAAAAACTATATATTATAACTTCCATTAAATGTAGCCATTAAAAATGGGTAAAAATTTTTTATGATAAAGTATGTAACAGGCAGAATGATGCATCTGCGACCCCCGAACGACAACAGTCGAGTCCGATATTGTCATGTCGGTCTGTTCGTCTGTATGAGCAACGTGATCTCAGATACTATGAGAGATAGAAAGCAATTTTGAATATAAGTTCTTGTATGCCCCAGATCATTTCTATTTCGCGATTATCGATATATATATATTCGATAACAATAATAGCCACAATTTGAATGCACATATAATATACCTTAACGCGTTATTGATCAATTGCTCTAATTTCACCATTATCGGGTAAGACACACCCAAAATATTGCCGAAAGCTTATTCTCATATTGATCTGATGCATATACACTCTACGAAATTCGATTAAATGTTCTCGTGTTTATTGTGCTAGGTTTGGGGTTCCTCCTGCAGTCGTGCCTCCAAAGCATTTCGAACATTCAAACATTTGACCAGCCAGATGCTTTTATGAATTTCGATATCTTGGCCGGTCTCATGTGTTGGAGCTCCGATAAAACAGTTAGGGAGTAGTTTCCCAGGATTTCCAGCCTTTTCCTAGCAAGTGCTGGGCAGTGGCAGAAGAAATGTTCCGGAGATTCCACTTCCTCCTCGTCTTTGCAGCTTCAGCAAAAGTCATTGTATGGCACCTGGACTCTGTTGGCATGGATGCCAACCAGCCAGTGCCCAGTTAGAGCCCGGATCACTGCAGAACAGTTGGTCCGACTTAGACTGCGCAGCTCTTTGCTGCGCTTGGAGTTTATTATTGGCCATGTCTGGTGTGCTATACGGGCACAGGTGGCACTTTGCCATTTTCTGCATGACCTGCGCCTGTACTCCTTGATGTTGAGCTTACAGGTAGCCAGAGGCATACTTATACCTTCCTTGTCCGCGAGGAGTGGTAGTATAGTACCTTTCCTAGCTAGCTCATCGGCTTTACAGTTGCCTTCAATGTCCTGGTGGCCAGGGACCCATATTAGGCTAATAACATGCTGTTTAGCCATCTCGTGTAGAGTTTTGCGACAGCTTGTTACTGATATCGAATTTGAAGATATCGAGCTGATGGATTTGATTGCTGCCTAACTGTCAATATATATGTTTATATTGCTAGGACTAACTTTGAGCCTTTCTAGGCAGTCTATAGCTTCCTTTATGGCCAGTACCTCAGCCTGAAAGGCACTGCAGTGTGTTGGAAGGCTGAAGGATAACTGTATGTTGAGTTGCTCGGAGTAGACGGAGTAGAGTAATAGTGTGTTGGAAGGCTGAAGGATAACGGTATGTTGAGTTGCTCGGAGTAGACCCCTCCGCCTAAGCGGTTGTCAAGTTTGGAGCCGTCTGTAAGGAAGGATATGGTCGCCGGTGGACCAGGGGTGCCATGAACCCATTCCTCCCTTTGAGGGAAGTATGTATTGAAGGGAGTTTCCCGTTGTGTTACTGGCACGCAGTAATCTGTTATTGAAGGAATGGTAGGCTTCCCTTCTAGGATTGAGGCATGGCCAGTGCTCTGAGTAGCCCAGGCAAGGGATTCTCTGGGTCTTATGGCCGTGAGTGTTGCATTTTCCATTCCTTGTCTTTCCAGACATGAAATGTCCAGGATGGCGTCAAGTGCCTCACTAGGTGTGGTACGAAGCGCCCCTGATATGCATAGTTCAGACATACGCTGAACTTTGTTCAGTTTAGAAAGGGTGGTTTTCTTTTTAAGACAGAGCCATCATATTGTGACGTCATACAGAAGTATAGGTCTGACTATAGATGTGAATAACCATTGAACGATATTTGGGGACATTCCCCATTTCAGCCCAAAGGATTTTCTATACGTATATAGAGCGACTGTTGCCTTCTTAACCTATGATTGGATATTTAGGTTGCAGTCTAGTTTCCTATCCACTGTCAGTTCTAGGAAATTGGCACTCTTGTTGTTGAAAATCAGATTCACATTATTTAGTCGTGGTGGGACAAGAGAAGGGACCTTGTAATTTCTTGTGAAAAGAACCAGTTCCGTTTTATTCGGGTTTACCCCTAATCCACGCTTCTTTGCCCAGCATGAAAGTATGTTTAGTTTACTAGTCATGAGGTCACAGAGAGTTTGTGGGTATTTTCCCCTGAAAATTACCGCAACGTCATCTGCGTATGCAACTATTTGGCAGCCGCCCCCCTCCATGTCCCACAGCAGTTTGTTAATTGCTATGTTCCACAGTAGGGGTGACAGGACGCCTCCTTGTGGCATACCTCTGCTTAGAGAGAGTTGACGACCCTAGTGTGGATATCACAGTCCTGCAAGTGAGCAATTGACTGATCAATCCCACCGTACCGGTATCAATCCCCAGTCTCAGCAGAGCTTCAGTTATGGCTGCCGGAGTGACGTTGTTAAAGGCGCCCTCAATGTCGAGAAACGTTATTAGGGTGTACTCCTTATGGAGTAAAGATTTCTCTATAGTAGAGACCACAGAGTGAAGGGCAGTATCTGTGGATCTGCTCTTCCTGTAGGCATGTTGGGACTCCGACATAAGCCTGGGGTCAATGGATACTGTGAGATGGAGACTTATAAGTCGTTCCAGGGTCGTTAGCATGAAAGATGACAGACTGATGGGTCTGAAATCTTTGGCGCTGGTGTGCGATGGCTACCCAGCTTTGGGTATGAAGGTGATTTTTGACTGGTGCCATGTCGGTGGGATGCGACCAGTCTTCAGAATCTTCCCGAAGATCTCATGTAGCCAGTTTATGGCTGTATTTCCCGCCTTTTGTAGTTGGACTGGGCCTATTTGATCTGGGCCTGGAGATTTGAACGGCTTGAAGCTGTTTACTGCCCACTTAATGTTGCCTTTGTGTATAAGAGACTTCAAAGATCTCGGAGCAGCTCGGAGCAGCCAGGGAAGTGTGTTTTAAGGAGGATTTCCAGTGACTCTTCACTGGAGACCGACCAAGAGTTGCCATCCTTTTTCAGATAACCTAGTGTGGGTGTGGCTTTTGATAAAACTTTCCTAAGCCTTGCAGCTTTATTGTGCTAAAAAGTATACCAAGCCTAACAGGACCTCGCTTTCGCATTTTATAACGCTGCTTCCAAAGTTCCATTAGTTTTTTATTTTAAGATTTTTGCATAATTGTGTTTTTTTAACTAGTTTGTGTGCGAAATTCGATTGAAGGCAGTCACATTCTCGCCTTCGGAAAAGTAAGTAGAGCTTTATATGGAATTTCTTTGAATGCGATCATAAAGTATACATATTTATTCAAAATTATAGGTGGAAATAGATTAGTTGCATAAAAAATTTGGAATGGGAAAGGAAAAAATACTAGCCTGAGGAGATACTGAATGGAGTAACTAACAAATATCAATTAAATTAAGTTTATCAGCATCAGCAATTCATGGCATGCTAAAATGAAAGGGAATCTACAACAAACAATGCTAAAAAACCAACAGCAAAAATTATCACACAGTCAAAAATCTATAGACTTATGGGCTGTGTTATATAAAAATGATACGGAATCTCAAATTACAAATATCGAAACATAGTGTTCAACAAATCTGATCAGATAATGATCGATTGGTAGAAAATGTTTTATTATTATTTATTACTGATACGATTTGAAGAAATGAGAGAGATTATTCCATACTCGAAGCTATGGCGGTGCTTCACTCATGATGTGTCGCGGGCCTGTCGTGGGATAAGTTTTACGACCAGCAAAGATCACCCGTCCTGAATTCCAAAGAGAGCATGTGGACACCTGTTCGTCGAGCTTAAGTTGGTAATCGACAGTTTGAGACAGTTGAGCAGCTACGAAGGCTGTCGTTAAGGAATGGTCCAAAATCCCACTATCTGAGTTGTAAAAAGTTGTTGAATCGATGTCAAATCGATTTTTTTTAAAGTTATATGCTAATCTGGTGGCTGGACACATTATTAATTTGTTATTTTCATGTCATTTCTATATATTGTATTAATGGCACTGCCTTTAAAAAAAATTAATAAAAAATGTTATGTTAATGTTAAAAATGTAATTCCTTTTTGAAAGTTAAAAATGTTATTTTTAATTTTATAAGGAAGAATTAAAGTGTAGTTAATCGAATTTCGCAGAGTGCACATGCACGCGTTTGTCGAAAACTGGTACTTCCAGTTTGGGTACTTCCTTTTTTTTAACTCTTCAGTGCCTGTGTCGGTCATAAGAAGCACTTTTTAAATTCGAAGGGTATATCGTAGTCGCACTCACTCGACTACAGCAGTAGTGGTACACTGTAACTATTAGACCAGATGACATGTCCGCTCTCATAGATACTAAAAGCTAAAGTAATTGTTATTTTTGTTACATGGAATAAAATTAAACACTAGTTCTACGGGTATTTTTAAGCCCAACACTCTCAATAGGTGCAGTCTTAAACTGATACATATATCTGACGTGACTTTCCACGCGTATTTTGTAGTTTGTACTACCAGGCGGAGCTGACCAAATGCCCTGTCCAACCAATATCTGCTTTCTTCCTTTGGTAATCAATGTACATGATTATGGAATTTTAGCAATTATTTATAATGAATTTGGTTTACGCATCCTTGTATATTGTAATTAAAGTAGCTCCTGCGGTACAGTATGTACAGTGTCTCACAGTTCATAGGGCCCAGTGTCTGGCAAAAAATTTAAAGTGATATAAGGTTTAAACAAAGAACGCAAAGAACGCAAAATGTTAAAATTCCAATTTGTTTCATGTTA